>JARBWK010000012.1:73920370-74016722 GCA_030556195.1 Anolis apletophallus | reverse complement strand
TTGGGATAATGATACAAAAGGTTTGCTAGGGTAGATCCTCACCCCCCCCCTTCCACCAAACCAAAATCCTGGCTACGGGCCTGCCCACCAGTATTCAACTTTGACCAGTGAATGAAAATACATCCTGCGTATTACAATTCATAACAGTAGCAAAATTACAGTCATGAAGTAGCAATGAAAATAATTTTATGGTTGGGGGTCACCGCAACATGAGGAACTGCATTAGGGCATCACAGCATTAGGAAGGTTGAGAAACACTGTGTTAGATTACAAAATGGGCAAGGCATTGCCAATACATAGTGGGCTACACTAACTGGGGGGGGGGGCTCTGATTGTTATAGTGTCCCCCTTAAAAAGAACCCACCTCCCACATTTTTCCAAGTTGTGTTGTGACTCCATTTAATGAGGTCTAAGATAAACAAAGGGGGAAAAAATCACTCGGAGGTTCTCTCTATCAGTAGTACACGAAACATTGCAAATTATAGGTTATCTTGATCTCATCCTGAGCAGGTGAATTTTCAGTCTTTTAAAGTGGAATGTGTCTGATGCCCCCTGTAATCCAAACAGCAGTAGCTCCAGAATAATGCCAGTTTGAAAATTACAGTGGAAAGAGGGAAAAGCAGCTTTTGTGAGGGTTCATTGACACAACTGATGTTTATGTATCAGACTTAGTAGGTCTGGGCAGGCTTTGTTGAAATAGATGCCAGAATGATCCTCTCCTCCTTGTTGTCTAGCTGTTCTTTCTCCCTTTAGCACAGCAAGTTAAACCACCAGCTGCAGTAAATTTTACCAATCAAAAGGTTTGAAGACCGGGTCAGGGTGAGCTCCTGGCCTTTAGCCCAGTTTCTGCCTACCTAGCAGTTCGAAAGCAAAATGTAAGAAGATAAATAGGTACTGCTTAAAAGCAGGGAGGTATTTTAAGGCACCCATGATGAAATGCCAGAAAATGCCGGTGATTTGATCAAGGAGGAAGTTTACAAACAAAGCTCTTCGGCAGGGAGATGGAGCGACAGCACACCCTTTGGCTGGAACTGAGCACAAGCCTCCAAGATGACGAAGATGGGAAAAGCCTATATATACCTCTATGTACAATTGTCTGTCTTGTCAGAGTATAAATGGTATTGAATGTTTGTCGCATACGTATGTTCTATGTATGTATTTTAATATGTTGTTCTAGTTGTTTTTAAATTGTATAGCATTATATCTTTGCTGTTATGCCGGTCTGAGTCCCTCGATAGAGGTGAGAAGGTCGGGGTACAAAAGTTTTAAATAAATAAATAAATGATCCACCTTGAGTCCTCTTCAGGGTGAGAAGGGTAGAATATAAATACTGTAAATCAATCAATCAATTCCTGTTTAAAATCCTGCCTCTATGTAGCGGGTATAGCCTCTGCCATTAGGAGATGGGTTGTTGAGTCATTGTAAGTATCTTGACAAGACATTAACAGCTATGTATTGGCATAGAGGAGGTTTAAGTGTTGGATTAAAATCCTTATCAAAGTACAGTGGGTTCTTGTAACTGCAGGGGTTTCATTTTAGGATCTCCCATGAATACGAAGAGTGAGAGTGCCTTAGATCCCGAGAATATCCAACCAGTCCATACTTCAGGAAATAAAGCCTGACTGCTTATTGGAGGGAAGGATAATAGAGGCAAAGATGAAGTACTTTGGCCACATCATGAGAAGACAGGAAAGCTTAAAGAGGACAATGCTGGGGGAAAGGGAAGGAAAAAGGAAGAGGGGGCAACCAAGGGCAAGATGGATGGATGGATGGTATCCTTGAAGTGACTTGCTTGACTCTGAAGGAGCTGGCGGAGGTGACGGCTGACAGGGAGCTCTGGCGTGGGCTGGTCCATGAGGTCACAAAGAGTTGGAAGTGACTGAACGAATAAACAACAAATGGATACTAAAATCTGTGAATGCGTAAGTCCCATCATATACAATCGCATAGCAAAACGGTTTCCCTTCTATAAAATGCCAAAATCAAGGGTTGCTTTGGGATTTAAAAAATATTTCCAAGCTATGGATGGTGAGATTCCTGGATGTAGGATCTGTGAATGCTATATCCCATTTTAACTGTCATGGCAACATCCAACAGAATTCTGGGATTTGCAGTTTAGGGAAAGGAAATGCTGTAGTTGCTCACCAGCCTACCAGCCTCACAATTTGCCATTGGAGTTAAAGTGGAAAATAATGCTCTGGACATGATAAGGATCTAGGACTCTGGGAGACCAAGATTCCAACATCCATTCAACCATGGAATACCTTTGAGTGACCCTGGACAAGTTACCTTGTCGCAGAGGAAGGCAATGGCAATCCGACTGTGAACAAATCCTACCAATAAAACCCTGTGATGGTTTTACCTTAGAGTTGCCGTAAGTCAGAAATGACAACACACAACAACAAATAGGAGATTTAGTACCCTTTGATAGTTTTGCTTTAGCTGGGCAGCTCAAGGTGAAGGCCATACCAAAGACTGAGAAGAGATCAAAGGATACTGGACCCCATTCGATAAAGGGCTAGAATGCTTATCTGCTATGAAGCACCTGCTGCACCATTTTCCATCAATGAAGATTATTTTGTAACAGTGGTGTGTGCCAGTTTTGGTAGCAATCAAAATCTTGTGAAGGCCTAGAATCACAGCCAGTTCAGCTCAGAATATCCTGCTACTACATTACAAGCCACATTTAGCTGCTTATCACACTACACTGTTGTGAGGCTATATACCACTTTAACTGCCATGACAACAATCTTATAGAATATAGAGATTTGCAGATTGCTATCGTTTTGAATTCTCAGAGAGGCTACACTACTGGATATTGCTATGGTAGTTAATACCACTAGAGTGGTGTGATGAGTTTTCTGTCAAAATTGTGCTGTTGAGTTGTCTCTTTGGGGGTATTTATAAAAATCCTTTAAGATAATGGTTCCCAAGCATTGGTCTTCCAGGTGCTTTGGACTTTAGCTCCCAGAACAACTGGCTGGGGATTGTGGGGACTGAAATCCCAAAACCTGAAGGACCAAAGCATGGGAACCACTGCCTTAGTGTGGACTCAGATAACCCAGCTCAAAGCAGATATTGTGGGATTTTCTGCCTTGATATTCTGGAATACAGGTCTGTGTGGAAGGGCCCAGATTTAGTTTAAGCTGTCCAGAAGGCAACAGGTTTGAGAAGGCTAAATTAGAAGTTGCCCATACTGCTCTGTTACTAAACAGAAAAGAGGTATTGCTTGGAAATGATAGGAAACGGTGTTTTAGAATGTCTATATCAGGGGTGCCCATTAGGTAGCTCGGGAGCTACTAGTAGATCTTCGGCCCTCTTCCAAGTGATCTTCGGGCCTCACTAGCCGGATGGGGCACTCCTGCCATATGCGCGCACACCCTGCGCGCACGCGCACTCCTGCTGCTGGCTTCTGCTCTTGTGGTGCTTCTTTCGCCTGAGGGGCATTGCAGGAAGAAGGAAGCACAAGGACCGCCCTGCCTCTCGTCCAGAAGCAGCTGTGCAGCCTCCGTTGCCGGCAAGACAGGCAGGCCAGAGTGCTCTCTCTGGATGCCCCGCCTCGTGCTTTCTCCTTCCTGCAATGCCCCGCAGGCGGAAGAAGCGCTGCGCGGGTGGAAAACAGCAGCAGGAGCACGCGTGGTGGCAAGAGCACACGGCGGCGGGGGGAGGTAGATCTTTTGGACTTGGTTGCTTTAAGAGTAGCTCGCATGCTAAAAAAGAGTGAACACCACTGGTCTATATAGTCGCTCAGCAAGTGCCTTGCCCTTGCGTAGAATGCTGACAGGCATGTAGCCAGGGGGGGGGGCTAAGGGGGCTTCAGCCCCCCGAAATTCTCAGGGTGGTACGCGAGAAGGCCTTACTGGTACATTATTTAAACCGTTATGTTTATTCATATCATGATCTGATCACCATGATCATTATATCCCACATTAATGGGGTTATTGGGATAACAATACAAAAGGTTTGCTAGGGTAGACCCTCTTCCACCCAGTCTCAGCCCCAAACCATACTCACCCCGAATCAAATTCCTGGCTACGGCCCTGGCTGACATGGTGGTCTGAAATGAGAATTAAAATTGACTGTTGCAATTATTCTGTATTCGATGGTTCCCAGAACATAGGCAAGATGTCCAAAGTCAGCCAGATGCTGGGGTTTTGGTTTTGGGGTGAAAGGATGGTTGCAGGACTTCCCAGTAGCAGGAAGTTGCATTGAGTAAGCTTGTGTAGCCAAAGTTACATCCATGCAATTTTATGTAGCCTGCACCATCTATACTCAAGAGGATAGAATTGCTAGGCATGAAGGAAATTCCAAATTTTGTTTGGGTGGAAGGAGAGAGAAACAATTCAGTGGGAGTCACAGAAATCTGACAAAAAAGGAAAGGAATAGTGTCCCTAATATGAAATATTGAAGCATTCCAAGCCATCCCATTTTGTTACATGTCCTACCTATCTGCTATTCTTTATGTGCGTTCAAGTTGTTTCTGACTTTCAGCAACCCTAGGGTGAAATCATTTGTTCAGAAATGAAAACATCATGTTATCCCAAGGTAATACTTGTGGTTAGCCATTGTTCCAACATTTTGTACAGCATTCTCTGGAGGGCAGAAGTAACACTGAGACATTACAAGCTATGGGTTATTTATAGAGACTCTGCATGATTCAGTTCCTTGGAGTTACCTTTAACGCAAAATAATCCTCATTGTTCTAGTTCATCTAGGCCCCTTCCACACAGCTGAATAAAATCCCACATTATTTGCTTTGAACTGAAATATATGGCAGTGTGGACACAGATAATCTGGGTTATATGGCTGTGAGAAAGGGCCCCTAGTGATCCTATGATGAACTATCTTGGGCTCATTATTTCAACAATGTGTTGTTGCTGTGTGCATTGTAAGTTGTTTCCAACCTATGGTGATCCTATGGCGGTCACCACTGGTTGAGGTTTTAAGTAGGTTTTCTTGGTAAGATTTATTATGGGGAGGTTTGCCTTTGCTTTCCTCCAAGGCTGTAAGAATGTTTCTTGCCCAAGGGTTAACCAATAGGTTTCATGGCTGGGCAGAGATTCAAACAGTGGTCTCCAGAGTAATAGGGCCCTTCCAGACAGGCCCTATATCCCTGGATCTGATTCCAGTGTTTCTGTTTATCCCAGAGTATTTGGCAGTGTGGACTGATATAAACCAGTTGAAAGTAGAAAACCTGGGATCAGATCCTGGAATATAGGGCCCATAGTTCAGTGCTCAAATCATTAAATCCCACTGACTCCCTTTATTATACGGACAAGAAGGTACTCACATATGGATAAACTGACATTGAAGGGGTATTTTGATTGATTATGACAAATCCAGCATAAGTGTATGCCACAGATGTGCAGCTTTGTGGGATTCAGTAACTCAGCAAAAACTTCCACAATTGCTTACCATTGCTCTTTCTGGGAGACTGACGTAACATCCAGACTTAGTGCCAAGGCTTGGTGGCTTCTAGATATCTTTTGGACACTGTTGTTGTTTATCCGTTCAGTCGCTACCGACTCTTCATGACCTCATGGACCAGCCCACGCCATAGCTCCCTGTCGGCGGTCAACACCCCCAGCTCGTTCAGAGTCAAGCCAGTCACACTATCTCCAGGGATTCCGCTGCATTGGCTATAGCAGTGGTTCTCAACCTGGGGTCCCCAGATGTTTTTGGCCTACAACTCCCAGAAATCCCCTGCCAGTTTACCAGCTGCTAGGATTTCTGGGAGTTGAAGGCCAAAAACATCTGGGGACCCCAGGTTGAGAACCACTGGGTTATAGTATTGCCAGATTTTCAGGTGACATTCTTGACATTCAGGATTAATGATGAGGAGGTAGGTGTTTACAAATGTAAACCCTGCCTAAATGATAAATGAAAATATTGATTTCAGTTAATTTAACCATGTCTTTTTCTGAAAAATTATCATATTGTCTATATTCATAAATTACAGGAAGCATACATTTCTGTCTTTATGAGGAGCCCATGCCCCCAAACACTGTAAATCATTTGGGCAACTTGTTCAATCCCTATACAGTGACTGCTCCACATTCTCTGAATTTTAAACTCACATCCTGTGTTTACTGTATTTTAATCTTTCTTATGTGTATTTTAATAATACATGTATTTCATAGAAATATGTTTTAATATATCGATTTTACATAATGTTTTATGATGAAGCATTTTAAGTATGTAGTCCCCCAACTTGAGCTGTGAGGGGAGACGAGTTGGAAATGTTGTTGTTTTGTTGTTGTTGTTTTTACTATTATGTAAGAGATGCGGGGGCCCTGTGAAAGTGGGGAAACAATATATTTTAAAAATCTTTTTTAAAAATCTGAGAAAACACCACTCTAGAAATTTCTAGGTCCTCGAATGCAACTGTTTGGTTAATTTCCAATACAGTCATTCTAGAGAACCTATAAATGCCTGGAGCATGTTTCTCAAACTGTGCTCCTTCAGATCTTTCGGACTTCAGCTCCCAGAAATCCCACCCAGCTTACAAACTGTTAGGAATTGTGGGAGTTGAAGTCCAAAACATCTGGGGGATTACAGTTTGAGAAACTCTGAGAGCCATTCTCTCTAGGAATCTCTAGGTCCTCTAGTTGAGGGGTTCTCAACCTTTGGTCCTCCAGCTGTTTTGAACTTCATCTCACAGAAATCCCAGCCAGCTTACCAGCTGTTAGGAATGGTGGGAGGTGAAGTCCAAAACACCTGGAGGACAAGTGATTGGGAAACACCGTGACTAGTTAATTTCCTGCCAGATTGACCATGGAGTTGCACTGAAGGATCTAGATATTCCTAAAGATAATATATTAATCAAATCTGTAAATAAATAGATTTGAAAAAGTGGAAGGGCTATTGTAAAAGGAAACGTTCTCCAACCTTCAAATGTGGGAGACTCCAATAATAAGTGCTATAAAAGACAAGCTTTCCAACGCTCAACTGACAGACCCCCTACTTTCTTGAGTCGGACTGAAAAGGCAATTCAACAAGAATTTGAGGGCCATGGTTTATTTGTTTATTTACTTTATTTATATTCCTCTCTTCTCACCCCGAAGGGGACTCAGAGCGGATTACAGGTACACATACTTAGCAGACAATCCCTGCCGTTTCCACATACACACATATAGACGAACAGAGGCAAACTCTGGCCACCAGGGGGAACTGACACACTCCTCACCTTGACAGATGCAACTGTCTTTCGGGCTGCAAAGGTCGACAGCAGGCTACACTTAAAGATCGAGCACCCACCTTGACCCGGGCAGGCCTCGAACTCATGACCTACTGGTCAGAGAGATCTTATGCAGCTGACACTTAGCCAGCTGCGCCACATTCCCGATTGCCCATTCCTTGATATAGATGGAAAACAAGATAGTGGATTGGGGTGTTGTGTGGTTTTTGGGCTATATGGCCATGTTCTGATAGCATTTTATCCTGATGTTTCACCTGCATCTGTGGCTGGCATCTTCAGAGGATCCTTAAATGAAGGGATTCTGGCCTGAGGAGTGTTGCTCCCTACAGACCTACTAAAAATGAGTCACATAACTGCTCACTTTCTGCACCACGATGGGGGAACCCAACTACTTAGGAAGAGGTCCAGTAGAGGGCACTCAACCCTTCAAATTTAGAGTCCATCCTGCCTCAGGATTTTCCAAAACAGCCATGATAATTGACTGCTGCCTATTTATTAACTCTGAATCATGTATCTGTAAAATGGGAGCAAAATGAAAAAATAGTTTCATATGCATGATTCCAGTTATCTTTATAACCAACTAAAATCTTAGATGAGGATAGTTATCCTCTTACTAGAGATGGAAGGCTGAGAAAGACAAGTAGCAGGATTCCTTGTTAAGACCTAATTAAGTGCCTAATTAAGACAGCTGGTTCATGACTCAATTGTTTATCTACTACAATGATATTCATATCAGTTTATAATATTTATGCTACAGGCAGTCATTACCATTTATTTCAGTGAACTTGATATTTATGTTGCCATCATTGCTGGGGAAAAGCATTATGGCTCGGAAAGTACTTTAATGTTATAATCCTGCTAGCTATGTTTTCTACTTACTACTCAATGGCATCAAATGACATCAAAACATGTAATATTTCCATTTATCCTCCCCTTCCTCACAACGAATTTTCAAAAATGCATTAGGTTTTTCCTTGGCTGTAGTAGAGTATGAAAAATTGATATTTCGTGCACTGTAAAACTCATTCTAAAGCTCTATTTGCATTTTAAAACTTTTTAAAAATGGTTCACAGAATTGTCTGGATTAACACTGAAAAAATAGGACAAGACCAAAAAGTATACCACTGTGAGAGATCAGACAGCTGCTACTGGTGATGAGTCTGAGAACTATAAAGAGGAAAATGGTTGTTCTCGCATTGGTGTATGAAGATCATTATTGATCTGCCAAGAGCTGAATTTTCAAAGAGGGCGCCAGTTTATAAACCTGCCTCCTGCTGAGATCAAAAATAAAAAAGCAGGCTTGACTAAAATAACACAGTTGACTACAAAGTCACATCACAAATTGAATGGTGACATTTGGGGGCTCAGATATAGGGCCCGGCAATCAAGGAGCAACCAGGCTTGAAATGATTTACATTGTCTGTGTTTGTGTCTGATGTTTACGATGGGATTGGGGATGATGTTCCTGATGGTGGGCCTGGGTCTGTTGGCAATGGGGATGAGGGTTTGCCTGGGCCTGGGTCAGAGAAGAGGCCCAAGCTGTTTCAGGAAGATTCACAAGGTCACATTCCTGGGAGAGGCCCTGCACAGTCTTTCTCAGAGCAACTGTTTGAAGATGATTTGTCAGGTGCAGAAGTTAATGAGAGTCAAGTTAATGAGAGTGTAGATAGAAGGCAAGGCTTTTGTAAACAGGCGCAAAGAAGATCTGTTTGTTTACAGGAAAAGAGATAAGAAACCTTTATCTGATGGTAAGGTCAAGAGAAATACTTTCCTTTCAGTTTTGGGATCTGGAAAAACTTTATAGCGATTCATGGGAAAGTTACCTCAGTTGGGTCAACGTTGGAATTTCATGATGGTCTTGTGTTCAAGTGTTCTTAGTTTCATGTACCAAGTTTTGGCCAAGCTTCTGTTTGTGTATTGGATTTCTCATGCTGCCTTTTTTCATAGATCGTTGTTCCAATTGATCTTATTTTGCATTGAAGTTCATGGACTATCCTTTGTTTTGGGAACTTTACTGTGTCAGATCTGGGAAATCTGAGCTTGGAAGAAGTTCAGGTTTCCAGCCTGCCATGAGGTGGCTGACCTTTGTCCCAGTTCTCTGGGACCTTTGCCCTAGTTACTGAAGGACATGCTGAGTCAGTCTGGGAGTGATGTAACTTCCAGGTGCCTCCAGGGAAGTGAGGTAACTTCTTATGGACTTGGACATTGGACAATGAGCTTAATATGCTGACTCAGAGGGTAATGAGGTCACATCCCTTTGGACTATGGGATTTGCTGAATCACCCGGATATGGTGCAACCCTGCCTGGACATTGCATGGGCAGGGGAGGGGTTTAGGTATAAAAGGTGTGTTTGGGTGGCGGGCCGGTGCTTTAGCTTTACAAGTGTTGTACCTGCAATAAAATCGTGTTGGACCGTGCTTCTATCTACGCGTGATCCTTACCGAAATTGGAGCGTCATTACATACTGTTTTTGCTAATTTTACTGCTTTACCTATATATATTCTTCAATAAACTGCTTGCTGATTTTACCAAGCTGGTATGTTCTTTAAGGTCAGAGGTGTTCCTGCCCTGGTGTACAACAGTCTGCAATGGAAATTATACATATTGAGTATCCCTTCTCCATAATGCATGGACCAGAAGTGTTTTGGATTTTGAACTTTTGACTACAAAGATATGTTTAGATTTGGAACCCAAATCTAAACATAAAATCCATTCACCCCACTGCTCCACGATTTGCCCCCTTGCCCTACAGATTCCCCCCACTGCCCCTGCATCAAGGACCTCCATGAGTTGAGGTCCCTAGTTTGTGGCCCTTCAAAGTTGCATAAAGAAGTGCTGATAGTTAAAGACAAAGATAAATGTTTTCCCTGATATTAAGTCTAGTCATGTCTGACTCTCGGGGGGTTCTCATTTTCATTTCTAAGTCAAAGAGCCAGCGTTGCCCGTAGACACCTCCAAGGTCATGTGACCAGCATGACTGCATGGAGTGCTATTGCATTCCCGCAGAAGTGATACCTATTGATCTACTCACATTTGCATGTTTTCGAACTGCTAGGTTGGCAGAAGCTGGACCTAACGACGGGATCTCACCTCGCTCCCCAGATTCAAACTGCCAACCTTTTGGTCAGCAAGTTCAGCAGCTCAGCAGTTCAACCTGGTGCACCACCAGTTACTTGAGGACATATAGGAACTGGCCTCCTCCCAGCATGACTTGTAATATTTGTGCTGGTGGTGATGCCCCACAAATTTCAGGGTCATGACCATCATTTTCTCCCTCCCCTTTTCCTGTCAGTTCCACTCTTTGTTACCTTACTTTCATGCTCATATTCTCTTTCTCTCACTTGTTCTTATTCACTCCATCTATCACTCTGTGTAGAGTAGGGCCAAGGAACCTCTGCGTAGAATCCTCATTGCCTGAACTAAAGTGCCTTTGCCAATAGGTACACATTCCTTGTAGTAAATTGAGAGAATCAGACAGAGCCGAGAGCATTTAAATCTAGGAGTAGATCTGTACATTGGCAATCATACCATGTGCATGCATTTGGAGAATGGCACTTTAGGAAGCAAATTGCAGGAAATGAATAAAGTTTCAAGAGGTTATAGAAAAGTGGTTTTTTCTCAGTCTAATAACAAAATGATTCACCACAGGAAATTTCCAGGCACTTACATTTAGATATATCTATTTTTTAAAGTCATCACTTGTGCCAATATTTTGAGATTCTGTTGCTGTGGTGGTTGTTTTTGGGGTTTTGTTGATGTTGTTGTTGTTTTTACCATTTATGGGGGGGGGTTACTATATTTTTGGATTGCACAACTAAAATTTAGGGGACCTGTTTTCAAAATAGCTACTTATCAGAGCATTCTTTCACATTATAGTAGGACTGTGAATCAAGGTGATTCCCAAATGTTACCAGATTGCAACACCCATCATTCCTTACCATAGGGTGTACTGTACTTCTGGAAATGTGATATCTATAGGTTTGCATGTAACCTACTATTGGACTATGCATTACTGAGGCTTTCATATTCATTTATTTACTCATCTTATTTCATATTTATTTATTTAATTACTTCTGCTTTAGGGATTTAATATGGCAGCTATTGATGACTATATTGATTCCATTTCTCCTTGTGTGTTTTTGAACAGAGCTTCTTAACACACTTAACATATGAAAATTAGAGATGCCTTTTTATATTTGCCAGAACCGAAATATAACCAGTGAAACAAGCATCACATAAATATATTCCCTGAAATATTATTTCTTCAGAAAGCCGGTGTGGCATAGCAACTTGAGCATTGGACTATGACTGTAGAAAAGGGTTGGATTTCCTGTTGAGCAATGGAAATCCACTGGGTAATATGCGCAAGTCCATACTCTTTCAGCCTCAGAGGAAGGCAAAGGCAAACCCTGTGAATAAATCTTGCCCAACCCCCCATCACCACTTCTGTGTTCACCTTGGGATCACCATATGTCAAATATTCCTTGAAAGCACACTACTTATGTCTGAAATCTCGGGGTCCTTTTCCTGGTGTGCCAGCTCCAATCAGTTCCAATAGAGCAGTGGTTCCCAACCTTTTTTTGAGCAGGGACCACCTTCCAACATTAGTACTAAAAGGGTTACGAATCAGTTTTTGGTAAACTCTAGATTCGGTTTGTTTATTTTGGATGCTGATTCAGAAAATTGTATTGGATAGACCACATCAACTCCAGTTTCGTATACAGAACATATGCTATCCAGTAGTTGCCATCTGCTCATCCTTAGAAAACTATATTTAATAATTTAGAGCTGATGTGGTCTATCCAATGCAATTTTCTGAATCAGCACCCCAAATAACCCCAGAAACAGGCCTAAAATGAAAACACCATGGTGCCCCTGCTTCCATACACCACATGGAATGGCTCCATTCAAGGAGAAGGAGGAAGAAAAGCAGCAGTCAGGAGGCTGGTTTTTGCGCCTTTTGTGAATAGTCCCCTCTTGACATCCCTGTTGCCTCAGCACTATAACAGGGTTTTGCAGGAGATTGAGGGTAGGATCAGAGATGATTTATTGCACCTTTGGCCAAATAATTTTCCCAGATGAGGCATAACTCACAGTTACAAGCGTGAACATTTTATAGATATTTGACAAACAGACATTGCGGTGGTTGGTACAAATTATGATCCGCAATTCTATTGATTCACAGTACATTCATGGTTGAAATATTATACATCGTTCAGATTACAATCTGAAGTCTTATTGGTCCACATTTATTGCTGAAATAATAGGCATAGCTCTGGTACAAATTATGATTCACAATCTTATTAGTGTATAGACTGTAAAGTGTGTGGTGGGAAACTGGAAAGAAAACCCCTTCATGGGGGGAATTCTTGAGGCTTCCATCTCTCCCCACACTGCTCCTTTCTGCCCATGGGAACTCATTAACATAGGAAGTAATGGTTTCAGGGGAAACAATGTTTGCTGTTGGATATCAGGGCTGAGAGGGGGAATACTCCTTGATTAAATAGTCTGATCTCAGTTCTAAGCCCAAGGGCAAGGCTGAAGTAGAAATTCGGGTATTTAGTTTAGAGTCAGACCATTATGTGGAGGTGGGGGGAAAGGAGAGGAGTGCTGCTATCAAAACCAAGCAGCGTAACCAGAGGTCCTTTACTTCAACCTTCACCAGTTTCAGATAACACAATAGCAACACATATCTATTGGGGCAAGGCCCAATTCCTTATTGCAGTGTTTCCCAACCTTTTTTGAGCCGCGGCACACTTTTTACATTTACAAAATCCTGGGGCACACCACCAACCAAAATGACACAAAATGACACTCTAACACAGTAGTAAATATAGTTAATATGTTTTTAAATGTATTTATACACTCAGTGTGAAACATGGGCCTGTTTCGATGAACACAACATAGAGTTATAGTTCACCCGCAATCAAAGAGCACTCTGAACTCCACCAATGATGGAATGGAATCAAACTTCCCACACAGAACTCCCATAACCAAGAGAAAATATAAGAGTTTGGTGGGCATTGACCTTGAGTTTTAGAGTTGTAGTTCACCTACATCCAGAGAGCACTCTGGACTCAAACAATGTTGGATCAGGACCAAACTTGGCACGAATACTCAATATGCCCAAATGTGAACACAGATGGAGTTTGGGGAAAATAGACCTTGACATTTGGGAGTTACAGTTTTGGGATTTATAGTTAACACACAAACAAAGAGCATCCTGAACTCTTGCAACAATGGAATTGAACCAAACTTGGCATATTGAACTCTCACTACCAACAAAAAGTACTGAAAGTACTGAAACGTAGATGGGAGTTCAGGGGAAATAGACCTTGACATTTGGGAGGAAGGCTGAGGAAGGCTGGCAAGGGAGTCCCTCACGGAATCCCACCTGCCTTTCCTTCCTCCAAGGGTCCTCCTGCCAGGCCCCGACCCTTTCCCCCTGCAAAGGAAGGCCCCTTCTCCCCTTTGGTGCCCTTCCTCCTTGAGGGGCTTTGGGGGGGCCAGGCTGAGGGGAAGGGTGTCCTGGGGCCTCATCTGGGACACAGCAGGGCCGAGCCAGGGCACCTCCAGAAGCAGCTGGCTTCTTCGCTTCCTTCACCGCTGCAGGAGGAAGGTGCATGTATCTGCCACCCCCGTAACCTAGTGCGCATGCGCCCAGACAAGTGCAGTTCCACTTCTGCCTCCGTTCCCCACCCTCCCCCGATTGGAGGCTGGCTGGCTGGGGAAACGGCCGAAGGAGGCGGCATCCTGGCCCCCTCTTCTTTTTCTTTGCTGCTGCCCGGCCCTTCTTCTTCTTCCTCCTCCTCCTCCTCCTCCCCCAAGCAGCAGCAGCAGAAGTTCAGCAGGAGGGGGAGAAAGGGGGGGGGGAGAGGTTTTCCGCGGCACACCAGGTGATGCCTCACAGAACAGTAGTGTGCCGCAGAACAGCGGTTGGGAAATACTGCCTTATTGCAGTGATAAACCCTTGTTGCAGGTTAATCCCTTGTGCCAACAGAACTGCTGACCAAAAGGTCGGCAGTTTGAATCTGGGGAGCGGGGTGATCTCTCGTCTGTCAGCTCCAGCTTCCCATGCAGGGACATGAGATAAGCCTCCAACAGGATGGTAAAACATCCGAATGTCCCCTGTGCAATGTCCTTGCAAACGGCCAATTCTCTTACACCAGAAGGGATGTTGTCATAGCAGTTTCCCAAGTCGCTCCTGACATGAAAAAAAGTGGTAACCATGAACTGTGAAATAGCTGTTTAGGCAGGACCATTGTTTATTGCTTAACTTAGTAATTGTTTATTGAATTAGGAAACATGGGAAACATAGGACAATCAGATTGTGCACAATCAATCGTGTGTGAGGAAACACTGTTTATTATGCGCAGCATAATTAATGGTGTATATAATGATTAGAAAGTTCTGTAATTACTTTTAGGCGGATTATTGCACTGCTCTGCAATAAGCGTGAAACATCTGCATTTTTGTAGAGAATGATTATGTAATAAAATATATGCATATTATAAATACGAAGACTAAATATTTTAAAATGGCTCCTCAATACTCTTAGGACAAATTAGAACATCAGTACAGACAGTGGCACACAAGGCCAACGTTTTGATACATTGGTAATAAGATTTGCACCAAATGAAGAAATTAAAATTGATTGCAGATCACTGTGGATTAACATTTGAAATTGTTGGGAATCAAGAGCTGTTAGGCTCAAAAATAACCCTCTTTGGAGGTGATTCCACCAAAAATATAGCAGAGTGCTGTAGCAACCCAGTTCTCATTCGTGCCGGGGGGGGGCAGGGGGCCGCCCCGGGGGTCCCACTTGCTTTAGAATCAATGGAGATAGATTCTGATGATGGGGGCGATGAGGCAGCTGGGCCTTCATCTCCTACAGACAGTTTGGAATGGGATGATGGCTGGCCGGATGGATATGAGGGCTGGGAAGGTCAGGCCGACACAGATTCTCCTGATTCAGATAATCAGTATGAGAAACCAGGTGGTTTTGGATCACAGGGGCGCGTATGGGAAGCAGCGGGGGATGAGCTCATGGAAGCCGAAGGGGAGTTAGGCTCTCATGAAGATAGCGAGCCAGGTGCTGGGAGGCAGGGACGGTCTTTTGATAGGAGACGGAGCATTGAGTCAGATAGAAGGGAATGGCGCAGAAGCCTAGAGCGCCGGAGGAGTGAGCCCCGAGATTGGCGCAGGAGACTAGAGCGTCGCCGGTCTCACCAAGGGAATTAAGTATAGAATCCGTGGGAACGGATCCTCAGTTGCTCGGCCACTTCTGATCTGAAGGGAGTGAAGCGAGTGAAGATCCACGGAGCCAGGATTGGGGCTCGTGTTTGCCAAGAAGTTTCTTGGGCCTTTGATTCCTTGAACTTTGCTTTGTTTGAATTGCCACGGACCAAGTCTGTTTTGATCCGCATTGCTTTTGCGGAAACTCTTGCCAAGCTTTTTGGCCTTTGGATTTACCCAAGAACTCTTACCATTTTGATTGAACCTTTTGATACTTTTTTGGACAATTTACCTTTTCACCTGTTTTTTATTATTCAATAAATAGTTAGCTGATTACCGTCTCTGTGTGTGTGATTAAGGGGCTGGGCCGAGACCCTGCATTGTGACAAGTGCAGAACACACGATTCATAAGCAACAGAAACTTACATGCAGTGAGCCAGGATTTAGTTCCATTCAAGAGGATTGAACAGGATTGCAGATCCACAAGTCATAGGATCAAAACAATATGTTTATCTCTATCTCTATACCTTTATAAAGCGGAATGTTTGTATGTATGTATGTTTGTATCCGGAGGGCGAAAGAATATGTGGCAGCATTATTTGCATAAACGACTCCCATTGGCCAGCCAACACGAACATTCCGAGACTCTAAAGTGCCAGGGGGGGGGGGGGGTAAGGGAAAGGCCTGAGGCAGTCAGGCATGGTGGGAGTTTCAGTCCAAAACACTTTGCAGCCCCCAACAATGAGACAACAAAACCAAACTTGGCACTCAGAACCCCCAAGACCCATTTTACGTCTTGGTGCAGTTTGAGGGAGGCTGGACCATGGATAGGCCAGCATTCCAACATCCCAAATCTCAAAGGTGCCAGACAGAATTCTTTATAAAAAGGCTTCCTTCAGCTGATTTTACAAACTAGGCGTCAGCCTGAATTGACAGTAAGGCTTACTTAACTTTATTTTCTTGACTAGGCCCCCAACAATGACAGAACAAGACTACAGTTGGCACACAGACACCCCCCCCCCCCCAAAGACCCACTCTACATCCTGGTGCAATTTGAAGGACTTGCAGTACCTTCACTCACTTACTCTGACCAGCACGGGTGATGGACCTGGACCAAACTTGGCACACATAAACCCCATGATGCTCTTTACGTCCTGGTGCAGTTTGAGAAAGATGAACCACGGATTATGGGATTTGAAGTACTTCAAAGCGCTTTGTTTCCCAGATACCACTGTGGCCCACAACAAAGACCGATAAATATCAAACTTGGCACACAGAGTCCCCATGACCCACTCTATTTCCTGGTGCAGTTTGGAGAAGAGCAGAGCATGGATGATGGGGCTTGAAGTACCTCCACTCACTTCCTGAGACCGCTGCGACCCTCATCCAATGACTGATCAAGACCAAACTTGGCACACAGAGCTCCCATGACCTACACTACATGCTGGTACAGAATAAGGGACAAATGGTTAAATGCCAAAGAGGAAGAGGGAGGCTGGGGGATCCCAAGTTTAGAAGTTTACCATGATGCATTTCAAATACAAAGATTGTTGGAAATACAATACACGGGGAAAAAATGGGTAAATATGGAAAAGATAATAAATAATATTAAAGGAAAAGAAATAATATTTACGGATTGGAAGAGGAGAGAGGAAACAGAATTTAAGGAACCCTTTAAAGGAACAGTAAAAGTGTGGAAAAAAAGAAAGAAGAAGTTAAACCCAGGCAACGAAAGCAAGGTGGCAACTATATGGCAAATGAATTATAATAATGATGTAAGCATAGGTAGAACACTGAGATTAATCGAAAGTAGAGGGAAAAGGTTAGTGGAGGATTTGTACACAGAGGATGGAAACCCTGTTGAACAAAAAGAAATTCAGAACTGGATTGGGTCAGGGAACTGGATCCAAAGCTGGGCCATAAGACAGGAAATTTTCAGACGAAGGAAAAAAAATAAGAGAACGGGATAGTCCATTTGAGAAGGTGATTAGGAAATGTTTGAGAGGGAGAAGAAAGTGGCAGGAGATCTGTACGAACAAATCATAACAGTAAAAGAAGAAATAATAGAGGAAATTTTCCAGACATGGAGATTGGACATGGAAATTGAGAGGGAAGACATCCAGAGGGAAATAAGTAATATAGCAAGAGAAAAGTATAATGCATTAAGGGAAACCAGAAGGAAAATGTTACAAAAATGGTACAGAACTCCTGCACAACTTTCACGCTTTGTACCAGGGATGAAAGATAAGTGTTGGCTAACGGCTGTGAACAAAGAGGGTGTTCAATCATATGATATGGGAATGTGATAGAGTGCAAGGTTACTGGAAAATGATTGAAGGAGAAATCAATAGAATGTTAGATTTACATATTGTAATAGTTAATAGAAATGTATTACATGCACGGATAATAGGAGTGAAGAATATGCAAAAAGAAAAATTGATTGATAAATTAATAGCGTGTGCACAGATAGTTTTAGTGAGGGGTTGGAAGGATAAAACAAAATGGACATTGACCAACTGGTATAATTATATAATTAATATGTTAAATGTGGAAATAACAAATTGTAAATGGAATAATATAGATAAAATTGAAAAGATAATAATAACAAAGAGGATGTGGGAACCAGTTAGAAATTATTTAGAAAATGTGTTAAGAGGTGGAGTAGAAAATTAAGACTGAGACTGATATTTCAAATGTAACCTCTGTAGTTGGATGTATAAACTGTATGTACAAGGAGGGGAGGGTGGGAGAGGGGAAAAAACCAATAAATTTAAAAAAAAACAAAAACTACATGCTGGTACAGCTTCGAGTAGGATGGACCATGGATGATGGTACTTGAAGTACCTCCACTCCCTGAGACCACAGCGACACTCATCCAATTACCAATAAAGACAAAACTTGGCAAAGAGTGCCCCCATGGCCAACTCAACATTCTGGTGCAGTTTGGGGGAGGAAGGATTATGGATGATGGGACTTGCAGTACCTTTACTCACTTCCTGAGACCACTGCGACTCTCATCCAGGGACTGATCAAGACCAAACTTGGCACATAGAGCCCCCATGACCCACTTTACACCCTGGTGCAGTTTTCAGGAGGATGGACCATGGATGATGGGACTTGAAGTACCTCCACTCACTTCCTGAGACTGCTGCGACCATCATTCAATGACTGATCAAGACTAAATTTGGCACACAGAACCCCCTATATCCTGGTGCAATTTGGAGGAGGATGGACCATGGATTATGGTCCATGGTCCATAATCCTTCACTCACTTCCCGAAACCACTGCGAGTCAAATGAACAACTGATACGGACCAACCTTGGCACACAATGCCTTCCTCAAATAACCCGGGCACCGCCGGGTCCTCAGCTAGTTATAGATAAAGAAATCCAGTCAAGACAGGAAAGGTTCTTTGGAGCTAACTAGCTTTACTAAGCTATCCACTAAGGGAAAAGAAAAAGGGAAAATAACAAAAGTTACTATCTATTACATCTTGCCTCAGACAAAGGCAAGATGCTCCCTCACTCTAGTGAAGCAGAAGCAGGACTCTCCAAAATGGAGATAGCCGTATGGCCAGTCTAAAACAATAGGACAAAAGACCTTGTAAACAGGAAGTTACCTTTTTCTAAAGGGATCACATTTCCTAGGTACTCAAAGGGGTGGAGTTTAGGCATGCAGGGTGAATAGGAACAACCCCCCTTCTAAAACCCTTCTTGATTTAAGCTTGCTATAGGAAATGGGTGAAGGAATCCCTCACTTTAACCTATCTATGCTAACTCTCCTCATTGAGGACTGGAGATTTGTGCAGTCAGGGATGAAACCCAACAGAAATGTCTATAATATATGAACATAAAAAGGATAGAATACAAAATGTGACGTTTATTCTCAAGTAAAACCTTGTAACAAGCCACTGTGCCTAATGGGACCAATTCCCATTGTATGTCTTCAAAGGTTTGCTGCATTAAATGATCTGATTCTCTTCTATAATGAAATTAGCACAAGTATATAGCCATGGATAAAATGAGCAGAACCTTGTTAATTGCCTCAGTAGACACCTTCTCATAAAGCTGGATCACTCCTAGTGTAGCAGTAACTTGGAGTCCCAGAACTCCCAAGGCACTCAGGCTGCAGATACGTGCGAGCGCAGGGAAGAGATGACGCGACAATTTCTACTGCGGTTCAGGAAACCAGCTTTATTGCATCACATCAGCTGATGGGCCTGCCTTCCTTACAGAACAAAGCCGCATGAAGACAGAACCCCGAACTTTTCCAGTGTACAGGTTTTATACCAACAATGGAGTCAACATTTAGTCCCTCCCTTCTTCATGCACATTACTGGCTAATATTCATGAACCCATTTTACTCTACCCAATTAAACAAAGCATTCTAGCATCTGAGTCCTATTTGCTAATAACTGTGGCGCAGTGTGAATTTCCATCATTGTTCTATGTTATTGCTTTATGAGTAAAGTGTTCTCAAATTGTTACATTTCTACCGGGCTTTAACTTGGTGGCCTGCCAAGTGAAAGTTTCATTTGCCATGTGCGTCTCCTAACCAATCACTTGCTATTTCTTGTGCTGCTGCTGCTGCTGCTGGCAAGCTGCCCCTGCTATTCCATTTCTATTCTAATGCATCACCTCTCTCTGACATTTCTTCTGTTAAAGCATCAATTTCTCCTTTACTAGTGTTCCCAGCGGTAATATCCAATATTCAACATAAACTACAAATGGACTTCTTTTTCTCTACATGGGGTTGTCTTTGAAGACTGCTTGGAAGCTTCAAGTGGTCCAACAGGCGGCAGCCAGATTCCTCACTGGGGCAGCGAACAGGGAGCACACAACCCTCCTGTTACTTCAGCTCCACTGGTTGCCAGTTTCCTACACAGTACAATTCAAAGTGCTGGCATTTGAAGCCCTTTAACAGTTCCACCCCAGCTTACCTTTCTAAAAGTATCTCCCTCTATGATCCTGCTCTCGGTCCCACCTCCTTCGCAGGTGCAGCTGGTGGGGACAAGAGACAGGGCCTACTCAGTGGTGGCTCCTTGGCTATGGAACTCCTTAGTGAAATCAGAACAGTCCCCTCTGTTGTTGTTATGGGAACAAGCTTTTGAATAGAAAGTTTTTAGTGCAGTAAAAGAATAAGGAATAGTGAAATGACAAATGGAATGGCCTTGGACCATGGATTGGATTATGTGATTTTAATAATGGGTTTTAAATTGTGTTGTTTAATGTTTTTGGTTTTAATATAACTGGATTTTTAAAAATTGTATATTAAAAAAACAGCCAAACTTGCGTCCTTTCTGGCTGGATTGAATAAGCTTCTGTGGCTTGTCTTCCCCTGGTGAGTGTGTTCTTCAACCTAGAACTTCAGGCTCTATCGTAAATGCTCATTGAGGGCAGACCCTCTGTATCCGCAGTCCTAGTTTAAATTTGACCTCATCATGACTTGGCATTCCTCTTGTCAGTTGGCATTAGACTATTTGATCTTGACTTTTGAACTCTGGAGTCCGTCTACCAGGACTTGGATTTACTCTTCCTGTTTCCTTGACTTTTCCAGGAGCTTGCTATTTGGGGGCTATAACTGAGTCGCCTATGATCCAGAATATACCTTGAGAATTTTGCTGGACAGACTATAAACTAGGACATGCACCACTAATACATAGTTCTGGAAGTTTCTGGAAAATCTATGTATTCAAGATTGAAGTTGAAAAGTTCTGCTTTAAAATATGGGGTCCTTTTGCATTACACAATTAGTGTGCTATAAACCACTTTAACTGCCATGACAACACCCCATCGAATGCTGGAATCTGAAGTGTTGGGAGGATTATCAGAAAATCCTAGCTCATCCCAAATTACAAGATCCAAGATTCCATGGGATATTGTCATAGCAGTTATAGTGGAATCATCGCACTATAAGGTCGAACACTGTGAAAGCCACCCACTGCATGGCGATCAGCCTTCTCCCAGTAGACCCAAATCAAAGAAAAGCTTCATGAGAACCACCACTCCTCTTAACCTTCCCCCAGCAACAGCAAGAACATCCCTCTGGACAGCTAAACCAGGAAATCCGAATTGGATGCCCCCCACGAGAGTCTGCCTCCAGGGGCAAACCAAGAATGGGCAACTTGGAAGTCCCTGAACACTCAGAAGCAGAATGGGCAGATCAATAGACCACTTAGCAAAATGGGACTACCTAACAGTCCACCTTGTGCGACTGTGGAGCAGAATAGACAACCCCACATCTGTATGCTTGTCTGCAATGTCCTGCCTCATGTACAGAGGAAGAATTGTTTGAGGTTACAGAAAATGCAGTTGCTGTTGTCCGTTTTTGGTCAAAATATATTTAGCTGCTTGTGCTCCTTCTATTTTTATCAGTTTTACACTAATTTATGCAATGATTTAGAGACAAAATAATTAAATAAATAAAACCGTGAAGTGTTAAATATCCTTATTCTGAGTACAATGCTATCTCCTTACAATCAGGTTGCAACTACAGAGGTGGGATTTTGAATATTGCCTGACTATTAAGTCTTGATATACAGTAGAGGTGAGGGCTCTGAGTAGAAATGTCCTAGTACTAAGGAAGCACTAAAAGATATGCAGTAGCTTGAACATTGGGAAACCGTTGGAAGGAACAAAGATCCAGTTGCATTGTACACAAACCCCTCTGTAAAAATAATTTTAAAATGTATTTGTTTATCACTATACTGCATTCCTGTAAGACAGCGCATCTTTGCTAGAAATGCCTATAAATCTATGTTTTATTAAATTCACTTCATTGTAAGTTAGGACTCAGAGTTCCATCAAACTCATTTTCTGCTGTTGCAATTAAATAAAACCACAATTGCTTGCAACTTTTAAAAGTTCCTGTTCCATTTTCACATTAATGTTATTAACCAATATTGAAGAAAGTGTTGTCCAAGCATAATAGGCATTTGAAAGATTTAGCTAACAGTAGTGGTCAGCGCCCAAGACATTAGTGACTGTTGTTTTTAATCCCTTGAAAATGGGCTGAGTTAATTGCATCACTTGGAAAGATTTTCTTTTCTGTTTCTCTCAATTCTGGGCATTAATTTTAATCTAATGCATATTATGTAGGAGAAAGCTTTAAAAAAATAAAAGCAAATTCCAGAGTCATTATATGACCACTTTAGCTTTTTGGAACAATTATACCAGCAAGGATATCATCAGAGAAAGCTTTAATGATGTAAATACTCCCACCCAGTTCTCGACATAATGACTGCAATCTAATTTGTGTTGTTTCATAAGACACTTACTTATTTACACATAGCACAAAGGAAATAATTGTGTATTTTGGGAAATTAAAACCAATGACTGGTATGTTTACATGCAAATCTGAAAAATCCTTTTTTTAAAAAGCATCGTAAGAAAATCACAATAAAAACTCAATGAAAGATAGAAAAATCTCTCTTAGTAGCTCTAGAACAGTGGTTCCCAACCTGTGGTCAGTGGACCACTAGTAGTCATCAACAACTAAAATATGACCCACGTCATTACCGTTACCGCACCATTGCAACGAGAGCGACTGGTCTCGCGAAACCCTCTTATAGTGCCGAGGCAATGGGGATGTTGGGAGAGGAGAGACTGACTACCCACGAAAGGCATGACAACAAGCCTCCTGAATGTTGCTTCTCCTCCTCGCTCCCTTCCCCTGAGTGGAGCCGTTCCATGTGGAGCCTGGGAGTGGGGGCGCTTTGGTGGCTTCAATTTTAAGCCTGTTCATGGGATTATTTGGGGTGTTATTCAGAAATTTGCATTGGATAAACCACATAGCTCTATATTATTAAATATGGTTTTCGGTGGGTGGGCAGATGGTGATCACTGGATGGCATATGTTCTGTATCAGAAACTAGAGCTGATGTGGACGAACTAATGCAATTTTCTGAATCAGCACCCCAAATAACTAAACCAAAAAAAAGTTGACCAAAAACTGATTCATAATGCTTTTTAGTACTAATGTTGGAGTGTGGTCCCTGGTCAAAGTGGTCCCTGGTCAAAAAAAGATTGGGAACCACTGCTCTAGAAGAAGCAATGTTTTAAAAACAATATCTGACCCAGGAGAACCAGTATTTATAAAGCTTCACTTGAGCAATCACCATCACTGCACTACATGTATCCGTTTCCACTTAACTCTGCAACTCAGGCACTACATATACAAGTATATAAGCTTTATGCTCTTTCTGAAAAAAAGGATAGTTCTGCCTATATGTCCTGCTCTAGAAAATACAAAAACTGCATTGTTTGTATTTACCAGTTACCAGCAAAGTAGAGAACTATCCAGCAAGGAAGATGTAGGTTTGTAAGCAAGGTAGCAATAAAGCTGTACAGACAGGTTACTGGAAATGGAATCTGGAGTTGGGTTGGATAAAGAAATGTTGATGCAGAATGAATCATAGTCATCCACTCTGAGTTGGTCTCTTGTTGGACTGGCACCTAGATTTCTGCACACTTAGTTTACCAACTTGTCCTTGCCTTACAACTGCCAGTATTGTCCTCTACAGTCAAGACTGCAGAATCCACAATGACTTCTAGTCGTTCTGTTGACTTGGCTTCCTTCTCAGTAGTGTTGAGTTCCCTGGCTAGAGGAGAAGGCATTTTGAGACAAACAACATGTCCTAGGATGAAATCATCTCGTGCTTTAGACTTGATGCATGGCACACTTGTAAAAAAAAAACCTCTAATAGTTACACATACTGCTTTCTTTACACATTCCAAAGGTGAGTATATCTAACCCTACCTTCTATTCACAGAAAGATCCTAACAAAAAAGTGTGACATTGTTTGATAGTATAAGAAAGATTTTTCATTTTATGTTAAAAAGATTTTTCATTTTCTGTGTCTTATTTGCAGGGTGTCACTCACTCACTAAGAAGCAAATAAGCTGAAATGCCACTATGAAATAAATTACATAAACTTTTCATCTGAGTATCAGCCTGGATCAGAATTAACATCGAAATCACATCAAAGCAATCAACACATACTTTCAGCATTCACTAGGGGAGCTAGTATGGCACATGAAGCCAATGGCAATATTATTTCATAGAGGTAATATAAAATTGACATCAAATTCATGTGTAAAAGGTGTGTGTGTCATCACACTAAGACATTTGAACCTTTTGGTTGAAGCATTTCTAGCCTATGAGCTTGGGGCCATTTTCAATTTGATGATCTCTTGCTAGTTATGGAATTAAATTTAAGTGCTTACATTTAGATGGGGATAAAAAAAGTTAGTTTTTTTTTAAAAAAATTATGGCAGGTTTAATATTTCCCAGACATTTGACCAGTATCTCTAATATGCTATGTAAATGGATTCTAATATGAGGTGTTCTAATTCAGAAGTATTTTAATTCACACCCTTTTATATTTTAACTTAAATGTATTTAATTGTCTGTTGTCTAAAGGCATCAAATAGTAGTTATTGCCATTTCCCTGGGTACTGGTTGGGGGTATGTGTGATACAGAATGCTGGACTAGATGGGCTGAGGTCCGATTCAGCATGGCTCTTCTTATGTTCTTATGTTCTTAGTTGCCATATGTAAAGCAGCCTTGAGTCCCCTTCGGTGTAGAGGAAGGTGAGATATAAATAGAGTAAACAAACAAACAAATAAATGTAACAACTATGAGCTGAATCCTAGCAGCATTGCCAGTTCTAGTAACTGATGTGCTTGCTGTATTTCCACAAAAGTAAGAGTTACCTAGTGTTCAAACCAAGGAACAGTTTTTGGGGGGTGTCTATCTATTGGCCCCTGGTGGTGCAGTGGGTTAAAACGCTGAGCTGCTGAACTAGCTGACCAAAAAGTTCAGATTCAAATCTAGGGAGCAGCGTGAGTTCCTGCTGTTACCCCTAGCTTCTGCCAACCTAGCAGTTCAAAAATATGTAAATATGAGTAGATCAATAGGTACAGCTCCGGTGGGAAGGTAACGGCACTCCATTCAGTCATGCTGGCCACATGACCTTGGAGGTGTCTACGGACAATGCTGGCTCTTCGGCTTAGAAAGGGAGATGAGCACCAACCCCCAGAGTCGGACACGACTGAACTTAATGTCAGGGGAAAACTTTTACCTTTAACTATCTATTGCCAGAAGATGAACATGAAGACTGAATGTAAGGGAGAATGGTGAAGGGTCCACACCATCCATATGAGGTAGCTCTGCAATTGAATTTAAGAGAAAACATCCCCAAATTCACAGGAACAATGACGCTTAAAGAGGAAGGACAGAACTGATCTGCTTGGAAGTACAAGGCTGCAGCAGTGGACTTGTCAGGAATGTATGTTAGTAGTACCAAAGCAGTGTTTTGAACTGCCATCCTCAGGTGCTATCCAATAGTGTCAGAATTAAGATATTCTGGCTGTAGTAGCTCAAGATTACTGAAGACAAAATATGTTTTCTTGGCATTCCAGGAATCCTGCTCCATTTTGTTCTCTTGGACTTTGCCTCAATAACAAACTCTGACCGTGACTGTTTTCCCAGCATTTGATTTATGACCTGGAGGTATAGAAGATTTCAGTGGTGCTATTTTCTGGAATCTGCTTTTTTGTGTATCCTGTTCACAACTTAGCTTCCTGAATGCTGATTTGGACGACTTCCTTATCTGCTCTGGGAATCTTTGTGGGGCTACTAGCATGACACCTGATATCCTGTCTGGCACTTACTGCCTGGAACAGGAAATGTCAGACAACTCCATTGCACGCTTGAGGAATATCAGATGAAGACTTACAAGCCCTCCAATTGTCTCAGTTTGGTAGGGAGAATTCAGATTAATCCTCTGCCATCCCATTTTTTTCAGATGATATAAAATGTCCTGCTTTTTATACTCTACTGCAAACTGAGTTCAAAGTACATAAGTAATTTGCACACTACTCAGTGCAAAAAGAGGACAGGAGGGAGCAGAATATTGCCCTTCCTAAAACGATGGGGTAAAAGCAAACTGTTGAATCCACTCCTGGCTTGTGTGTTCTTCTTCATTAATAACTTTTACCATCTTGAGCATATCCTGATCTTGTTTGGCTACATTTCCCCCCAATTTTTCATCACTGAAGTGTTGGAAGGTATCTTTGTGTGAGCTGGGGTACAATAGTTGGGAGTTGGAGAAACGATAGATTATGACAGGATATCACTTGAGACATTTACTGCTAAATTTACTCAGCACTGCAGTGTCAAAGTCTAATTCCTAATTGTGATAGCCGAGAAGTCAGTGAAGTATTCCCATTTGTTTGGCTGAATTCTGTGATCGGAAGGGCAGATACATTTCTTGAAATCATTGCTTCAAAAAATCAGCCTTCCCATTAGTCATCTAACTATTGGGCTTTAACTGTGTTTTGATTCATGTCTTTTTTATTTATTCTTACTACAATCCTGCAAAGAAGGCTGAGAGTAATTTCCCTCTGGATGCTCTGGATACACTCTTAGATTTCCAGTGTTCAAGTGGAGTAGTTTAAACAGAGCACAATGTTCCCAACCCAGATTGCTTCCTTCCTTTGTTTACAAGCAAACATGAACCCCTGGTGTTAAAGCATATTATTTAGACAGATGAAACATTTATAAAAGAATAATAAACTCAGCTGAAAACTGCTAAGACACATAGAAGAAATACAGCAAAATACTAACATAGGCTGTATTAGTACAGATGGAACAGAGTGTAAGCCATAGACTGACTTATTTACAAATCTTATTAGAAGTCTCTGGGAATTTTCAGTATCTCAAGGAATGCAGATTATTTGTAAACATGATCTCTGTGTGGCTGTTGCAGCAGATTTATGAATTGGAAAGATAAATAACTACAGAGGAAATAAAGTTGAAAATAATCACTAAATAGTTTTATTCCATGATCTCTTCAGGAATACAAATGAATAGAAATCATTAAGAACCTTCTCACACAAGCTTCTTTCTCACATAAGCCTCTTTCTCGCACAAGTCTCCTCTGTAAAGCATTATCCAAGTATGCGGGCTTTCTTTCCTGCCACATCTTCAGAACTACTGTGGAGTTGCAATATCCATTTGCATCAAAGCCACAGCACACACAGTATTTTGGACTGTCCACTACATCCCCAAGACTATACCCATGCTCTTTTCAATGTTTGGCACACCCACAGAGAGATAGATTGCCCTCCAAATAGAAGTCACCACGGTGCTGTTATGTGATTTCAGTTTCCTCAAGTACAACAAGTTCAGAGCCCAGCATGGCAAGCTCCAAAGACCAAATAAGATATGGACAGGTTGAAGGCAAAGAACAGAGACATTTATTCACCTTGGCCAAGGTGGATGTCAGCAGAGTCTGTGCTCAAAAGACTGGCACAAATCAATGCAAACATACAGAAACATTTATAGCACTTTGACAGCAGTTTGAAACGAAGGACTTTGCCACCCTGGAAATTGATTGGCCTTGCTTTGGGCCAGCTAGTAATCTGCCCACTGGTTGGCTGAGATGTGCCATCTACCACTGTTGCTGATAGGTTTCAGGGTTTGGCATAAAATTTAGTAAACTGTCATTGCGCCATTTGAAGTTTTGTGGCTGTTGCTTGATCCGAAAGAATGTGGGTAGAGCTTGGGCTGATGGGTTCTAATGTCCCCAATTCCATCTGTCCAGAATGGAACAATGTGTTTTGTCTGCCTTTACAGTGAGTGGCAGGGATGTTGGTGAGCTTTGAATGAATTCCCAGGGAACGGGGTCTGGTCATGTGCTTGAGATTTGAATGAGTTCCCAAGGAAAGGTCGCCTTAGACTTACTTGGCTATCAAGACCTTTCCATGGCCTCAGGTTTTGGAGTCCAATATATCAATGTAATACTGTTGTAGTGCTATGATGCCATTATAGCATTTAACAGTGCCTTTCTCCCAAACTTTAGTCTGATCCCAAGAAAGGAGGAAGAAAATCCTGGATTACAACCTGATCACCAATTGAGACTGTCCACCCCACATACCCCAGTTGCTATGGCATCTCCTATGCCGCAAATGAAAGGGCCAGCCTTCAGAGCTGAGCATCACCTTCAGAGACTTTTTATTTCCCCAGGTTTCTCCAGCAAAAGCACTCTTACTAGATTGCCCAAAATTGGAATAACAACTAAACTTTTGCACAGAAAAATCATTTCCCAATATAATCAGGAAAATAGCTCATTAATGGATTATTTCAGTTGCAAACAATTGCTCTTGTTCTGTTTCCCATGAAACAACAACTACAGAGCAACAACATCATGCAATAAGCTGCCACCAAATGTGTGATTACCTTGATGCAGTTTTTTACCTGCCTTGTAAGGTCCTAGAAAAAAAAGAGCACACAATCGCCACATCTGCACTGGCCACTTAAGTCAGCTGGTTGTCTAGCCACCTTAGTTTGAAACTAGCTTTGAACTGTATTAAATGGTCAGTATAGGTGGGGGCTTATATTTCTTACAAACATTAGTACCTGAAAAAGAACTTCTAAAGGGAAGTTAGTATTTTATGTTAAATGTTATTTTAGACCCTTTTCAAAAGAATATCAGCACCTGGATACTTTCATTATGGGTTGTCCCTTAGAGTCCGTCCGTCCGTCCCCCGTCCCCCAGATATATGGTATGGTATGGGGCATAGTATTAGTTAGTCCTATTTTAATAGTAAGCAATAAGAAACTGCATTGATCTAGCATCTACCAATTCCCATGGGTGCCAGTTAACTGAGAGTCTACTGTATATACTGTATGTAATAGTATGTACTGGTCTCCCAGCCATATCTCTGTGGGTTTTGATTGTTATCCGAATTGCGTATTTTTCTGTCCCTTTAGTCAGAGTTTGTAGTAATACAGAGAAAGCAGTACAATCCACACAATGAGCTACCACTGACAAATAACATAAACAGTTGTGTAACACTTCATAAACTGGTCAGAGCAAAGAAGAAATGTTGTGCCTCAGCCTTTGAAGCAGAAGAAAGAAAGATAAGATCAAGCAAAACAAAACAAAAACAATTTGAAGTAGGAATTCCATCGACACTCCTTTGGAATGTCATTATTTCTCTGTTTCACAGTCTCTTTGCAGGCACAGTTGCCGCTCTATATCCAGGGATTCTGCATTCATGGTTTAAATATGTATTTTTCAAAATCCAAACACCAAACCTTGATTTTGCCATTTTATATAAGAGACACAATTTTACTATGGCATTTTATATAATCGGACTTGAGGATCCATGGATTTTGGAATCCACAGGAGGTCCTGGAACCAAACCACAACATATATCAAGAACCCGCTCTGTATGTGTGTGTGCATAGTGGCATTTTATATAAAATATGTAATAGATCAGTCAAGCCAGTCTATTGGAACAATCGAGGTTTTGGTGTGAGTGTATGACTAGTGACCTCTTCACATGGCCCATTTGGGTCATGCTGTTTCTTCAGCAGTCGTGAGTGGCCCAGGGAGGCTCAGGGCGCCCTGTGCATTCTTCCTTCTTACCCCATCACATGGTGCAGACAGGGCAGAGACCTAGATCAGTGATTCCTAGGCTTTGATCCTCCTGGTTTTTAGGACTTCAGCTCTCAAAAGCCTCAACCAGCTTTGGCCAACTGTCAGACATTCTGGGATCTGAAGTCTCAAAAACTGAGAATTGCTGTTCTAGGTTAGCATGAATAGTGACTATGGGCTACCTACACATATAAGGATTCATGCCCTTTATGTGATCTTTTTGCTTTTGGATGACAGAGCAGGCTTTGTTCTTGGCAGTGTTCATGGGAAACTTCCAGCTTCGGAATAGGGTCACATGGGCAGCAAAGCTTACAAACCACTAAGCTAAATAACAATGTTGCCAATTTTAGAAAACAGCCTTTAATAAGTATCATAGAAATTTGTTCCATTGTATGGTTATATATAATCTTGTTTACATTTACAGAAGTGGCATTAGACTTTGCCAAATTTTACACTTAAGGAGGAGACTGCAGATAAACACGAATAGCTCATAGATAGTTAATATATGGCATTCTGATGTTTTGTGAAAGCCTTTTCTTTGTTTTACCAGAAATGTTTGTCTCTTGATAAGCTCTTAATTTAGATAAGTTCAGTTTCAGGAATTTTGAGACAGGGGCGAGAGCAATATGGGTGAAGCATTTTACATTTGGTCTTTATAGAACCTATGACCCCCTTAACTCAGGTAGTAAGAATCCAAATTAATTATCCTCTGAAGTCTTCATATGTACTGGGATAGGGGTCTCGATTGGCACCAATGGGATATTTCAACCAGGAAAAAAAACCATCTTCAGGGGAGGGAATTTTCTCAAGCTTATCTCAAAGGGAGGAAGAAGCAGGATTCCGTCTTCATATCTTTGTGATCCTGATCACATAAACTTCTCCTGGAGCTGATTAAAACATCCTACCAATTACATGGAAAGATGTACATGTATAACAGCACATCTGCAATGTCCCACAGAAACAATCACTTTATTTTGTGTAGCAACCTAGAACTGCAGTGGATTTAACTAGCATTGTTACCACTTGATGTACAATCTGCAAAAATATATTGCGTTTGTGCATGGCATGAACAGACCTTCATTATTTATTTACTGTATCAGTAGTGCAGTGTTTCCCAACCAGTGTACCGCGACACACTAGTGTGCCGTGAACAATCATCAGGTGTGCCGTGGGAAATTGGCACTCTTCTCCCTCCTAGCAGCTCTTTCTCTCCCTCTTTCTCTCCCCAAAGATCCTCCCCGAGGCAAAGGAAGGGCTCCGCCGAATGCCAGGGCCAGGCCCGCCCTGAGGAAGCCTTCAGGAGCCTCGACTCAGCATGGCTCCAGCTCCCGTTCAGGACTGCTTCAGCCTCCCAATGCTCCCATACGTTTCATAGATCTGTGTGGCCTCTTTCGCTGCCTCCCTCCACCCTCCGCAAAAACAGAGCACAGAGCACTGGGCGGAAATGAGTGAGTCGGCGTTTTTGCGTTGGCTTGGATTTCTCCGGAGAACAGCCAAAGCCGGAAGCTCCACGTCGGTGAATTGAGCAGTGAGCGAACCTGGGAGCATCGGGAGGCTGAAGCATTCACAGGTTTCCAAGAAACAAATTGAGCCTCTCCACTTGGAAATGTGTTTTTTAAACTATTTTACTGGATTTTTCTAGAGTCCCCCCAAAGGAACTGTTTATAACAGCTTCATGACATCCATAGTTAACTGGAAGCAAGTTTCACTCAGAGTGAAATTTCACTAAGGTCTGGAGAACAAGCCCTATGAGGAGCGGCTTGAAGAGCTGGGCATGTTTAGCCTGAAGAAGAGAAGGCTGAGAGAAGACATGATAGCCATGTATAAGTATGTGAGAGGAAGTCATATATATGTTGTGTTCATCAAAACAGACCCAGGTGTCACACTGAGTGCATAAATGCATTTAAAACATATTAATTATATGTATCACTGTGCTAGAGTGTCATTTTGTGTCATTTTGGTTGGTGGTGTGCCCCAGGATTTTGTAAATATAAAAAATGTGCCGCGGCTCAAAAGAGGTTGAAAAACACTGCAGTTCCTCAAGTCGCTCCTGACATGAAAAATAAAATAAAATGCACAAAATTTAAAAACTTGGTATTCTATTAAATGTCCTTTGACCAGTAGCTGGCCACTTGGAGTGCCTCTGGTGTCACTATAAGAAGGTCCTTCATTGTGCATGTAGCAGGGCTCAGCTTGCATTGTAGTAGGTGGTCTGTGGTTTGCTCTTCTCCACGCTCGCATGTTGTGGACTCCACTTTGTGGCCCCATTTCTTAAGGCTGGCTCATTTAAAACTGTGAAAGGTAGGACTGTGCAACATCTGAAGGATTGTATTGCCTAGACTTAAAACCAACAAGAATGAACTTCCAGTACTTGATTCCTATACAGACAAATTAGAAATTACACAAAATTTATGTATTGTATAAAATATATGCATAATTCACTATGTTTTTTAAAAGCAATATATTCTGAGCAGTATAGAAAGAGGGAACACTAATATTTGAACAATGCAAAATCTTTACTGCTGTTTTGAATTAGAATTCATTTGCAGCAAGCATCTGACTTGCTCTCCAAACTTAAATCATTTAATGGAGCTTGATGCTAAGATTTTTGGGATACACAATATAGTGTCAACGTCTGATAATTCTAAAAATATCTATGTGAAAGTATGCTGCTTGAATATGAAAAAGCAAATGAGAACATTGTCACAAAGTGAGGCTTCTTTGAAATATATTTGCTATGCAGATTTAGCAACAGACAATCTCTAATGGACAACATTATTTCCTCCAGAATTCTTTTGCTTCTTTTGGCATTATTATCGGTATTTATTGAGTGTCATCCTGTCTCTTTTCAAGGCAATTTTAGATTATGCTGCATAAATTAAGTTTGAATGGGCAATTCTTCAAAATTAAGAAGAGCTTTTCAAGCTTGATCTATGCATGTTTTATCCAATACAAATAAACATATAGATTTTCTAAAACTGGCCATAAAAGTACCACACAATTAATCAGGAAAAACACTTTCAAACAAAAAAAACAAATTTTGTTACATATTGTAATGACTGCAGAGTAATAACCTACAGTGACACGATTAGGCTTTGCCTGTTACCAGACAAGATAATGCCATACAATCAAATTGACCTTTTTGTCTTTGCAATTTAGGAAATGTGTTAAATTAATCTTTGGACTACATCAGTCAAGTAATGTTACATAGAGAGTTTGGGGGTTTACAAATATGGAATATTTCAGCCTTCCAGAACCTAATAACATCCTCATATGATGATCTTCAACCATCTTGAATGTATTTCTGGGTCAAAAGCAGAATATAAATTTAGAAATGAAAATAAAATAAATGCAATTCTCATCATGCCCAACCAATTCTATTTATTTAATAGTAATATCTGAATTTCAGGTTATAAAGCCAGGTTGATCTTGGATGTAAATAAATGCAGCCTCATTCACTTCTGTAATTCCCTTCTAAAGCAGCCATTTCCAACCTGGTACCATACATATGATTCCTTTCAGTGTCCAAATCGGTGCCCCAGGTGGCACAATGGGTTAAATACTTGTGCTGGCAGGACTACTGACCAAAAGGTCAGCCATTTGAATCCGGGGAGAGGGATGAGCTCCCATCTGTCAGCTCCAGCTTCTCACGTGTGGACATGAGAGAAGCCTCCCACAAGATGGTATAGCATCAGGGTGTCTCCTGGACAATGTCCTTGCAGAAAGCCAATTCTCTTACACCAGAGGCGACTTGCAGATTCTCAAGTCACTTCTGACACGAAAAAAAAGCTTCCAAATCTATCTAGTCAATGCTATGTTCCTTCCTCCTCTATGTTTTCACTTTCCATCATTTGAACCACCACTGACACCCTCAGATAATTGTATTAATTGGCTTCTAGAATGAACTGTATTTGTGATGGGTTTCACATAATGCACTTGGTAATATTTCCAAGGTGTCCTGTTCATGATGGCCAATTTGACAGTATACAGATATTTCATTACTGTTTTGAAATCATTCCAATATACCTTGAAGAGAGTTCTGAACAACAATAGAAAACAGGAAGCATGTGTTCCTATCAGGCCCTAACATTAGCTTCATCTCTATGGACAGTTCTTAGAATTCATTCTAGCAATAAACACAGCAATTTTTGCTGCTAAATTGGGCACTGATGTACTCTTGCTTTTTTGTTGTTGTTTTTATTTCACCAAAGGTAGCTACAAGCCTTCCTTCACGAAAATTAAGCCATGTATGGCAATACCGAGGGATACTAATTTTATCAAATGGATATTCTAAAAGCCAGTTCATTAATGTATCTTATGATGATATTTGCAGTGTTCCTAAATGCTGCAAATGGGAGCATGGAAGAGGAAGGGAGCCCGAATAGTGTAGTGGTTTGAGTGAGTGTTGAGCTCTGGATACCAGGGTTTGAATCCCTGCTCAGTTATAGAAACCCACTGGATAATCTTGGGCCAGTCAAATACTTTCTCAACCTCAGAAAAAGACAAAGGCAAACCCTTTCCAAATGAATCTTGACAAGAAAACCCCATGATGGGTTCGTCTTAGAGTCATCATAGATCAGAAACTTCTTGAAAGCAAACAAAACGAGGCAGACACATTGCATTGACTAAATACATGTAAGACTTGCAATAAGATGTCATCTGGAAGGTACGAAGCTGGAGAAGGTTTCTGTAAAGGTAATTAGAGAACTGGGAAACTGCAGACAGCACAAGTTAAGGCGCATGAGTAAATTGAACAACAATTACTTGTTGAAAAAACTTGCCAAAGTGAAAAATGGAGAGAGCTCCTGTAGCTTTAATAGTGATGTAGAGGAGGGAATTTCAGAAATTGTTACTTGTTACTTGGTTGCATGGCAAGTGATACCTACTGAAATTTCCTCTTTTACATAACCAGATTGTTGTTGTTCAGTCGCTTCTGACTCTTCGTGACCTCATGGACCAGCCCACACCAGAGATAAAATAATCCTTGAGTACCAATGATATAATAATACTTGCATCTGAAAAAGATATAAAGGGATAAGCACAAATCAATCATATCTGTGTGATTGTTGCACTCCAGCTGTGGAACACCTTTTCACCCAGCACCACAAAAGTCCAGTTTATTTACAAATAATATATACAAAATGGAAAATGGCAATTCCCAAAAAAAGCAGTAAAAAGTGTGCTATAAAATAGCAGTAGTCCAAAATACAAAGATCAATAGTCCAAAATAGCAAAGTACAAGTAATCCATGAAGGCAAAATACATGAAATCCATGAAGTCAAGAGCATAAGCATAAATCCAGAAGCATGAACACAGGAACTTTTCCAAGACAAAAGTATTCCAATAACATGCAACTTGAAAACTAAACATGAACTTCATTCTTAGAATCACAGAATTGGAAGAGACCTTGTGGGCCATCCAGTCCAACCCCCTGCCAAGAAGCAGGAAAATTGCATTCAAAGCACCCCTGACAGATGGCCATCCAGCCTCTGTTTAAAAGCCTCCACCACCAGACCAGGAAACCATCTCTTAATTTAAGCTCAGCCCTGACCATGAAGCCATGAGATCATCCTTTTGGCACCTGTGTTTCTAGGACTGTTCCTCATGGAGTCTTTCTGACCTCCTAATTAGCTTTTTTTTTGTTTTTGCTCTCATCTTCTGAAGGCCAAGATGTCCGTGAATACCAATTCTCAAGAGAAATGGAATCTCAAATATCCTCTATCACTCTTGCAACTGTCAGCCCTTCTCTCTGATCTACACCCTGCATTTATGTCTGTTTTTCAACCTGATCACACACAGACTCAGTGAAAAATCCATCATTCCCTTCACTTTCTGAGGCAGAATCCCCAGGATCCCCAGCATTTTGCTGCTGAGCCCCAACAGTGATTGAGTGATTATGGCAATGTCCTACATATCATCCTTGCCGACATTCAGAACAATATTACAATTTTTGGTTCAAAACAACGGAACCATTGAACTATCACTAATTTATAAAAACATTTACAATTAAAATATTTTAGCTGGAAGTTTGTTTCTCTTGACTCAGCCTAATGACAAAAATAGGTTTAAATTACAAAACACACACATACACACCACCCCTGGAACATTTATAATTCACCAAGAGACCACTGGGTATTGATCATCCAATCCACGGTCCTAGCTAAATCACTTCAAATATAATGCATCTCCTTAGTCCACACAGATCTAGATGAAATTCCATAAGATTCATTGAGGCCCTATTTGTTGCTATGTAAACCAAACAGCTAGAAAACGCATAAATCAATACTCTATCATAATAATGCAAAATAATAGAAACTCACAGACGATGTGGAGAGAGTTCTAGTAGGTTCGTAATGAGGTTCATTAGTAGGTTCATTAGATCTGGTTAATCCACTATTGGATATTATATTGTAATCCAGAAGGTAGGGATATGCAATGTAGCATTACAGTCCAAACACAGTCATAAGTTCATCAATCAAAGTCTACATGTACATCCCAAAAATAATCCTCAGTTTATATGTGTTCAAAAGCAGAAATTCTTAGTAGAGCTTATGTGTCCGTGGTGCTCCGTGGCGTAGAGATAATAGTTCCAATGATAGCCCGGGACCACTTTGGCCGACGAGGAAAACAATAGTATAAGGTCCCTCTCTCGTTTTGACCCCGGAAAGGTCTTCGTCAAGGCCCTCTGTCATAAGATGTTTTATCGTTTTTGGAGTCTCATCCATACATCATGGTATCCATATCGGTAAATCCGTATTCATGCTTAACATAAAGCTTTCGTACAGGTAAGTACAAGTCAATTCGATTCAACAAGGTACGTATCCTCCAGGTAGAAATATAGCGGCAAATGCCTGGATAAATGGCCCTATTTGTTGCCTCAGCAGTGCCATGGACACATCCACAAGTACAAATATGAGCAGTACAACCCGGAATTGCTACAGTGAATGGGGCATCTCTGTGAGCGTACTTCCCAGATCCACATCAGACTAACAACTGGAAGTTGGGGGAAATGTGCCATGACCTCAATTGCAAAGTCTCGTAGACAATGTTGGCTGGGAGATTCTGACAGTTGTAGTCCAAACAAGCTCCATTCAAAATGAATTAGAGTGTTGATTCAGAAATGCTGTTTATTAAGTCCATGGTAGCATACCTCTGAATAATTCAGCACACACAAAATCATGTAATGAGAATGAAACCTGAGTCAAACAGATGATTCACAGGGAAAGATCTCAAGATGTCAGAAAAGCTGCTTCATCCTGGGAATCTGACCTATTTATTTATTATTTATTTATTATTTATTATTTCGCATTTGTCTGTCGCCCCCCCCCCCCCACGGCTCGGGGCGACTTACAACAGTTCGTAAAATACAATTGTCTGATAACTCATAAACCACAGTAATACCATTAAGATGGAATTACAATTAGAACAGTTGAAGCAACAAATGGAGTCTATTTGTAGAATTGGCTATAGGTCTCAGCACCAAAAATGACTTGCAATCTCAGTTGGATTACTTAAATGCTTACATGTCAATTAAGTTTCCTGTAGCCCCAAATACTGGATGTTTCTCCAGTTATAATACTTTAACAGCAGGTTACTGTCAGCAGTACTATTGGTGTTATTCAGAAGAATTTCTGTGGCTTTTGCACTTTGATCACATTGGCTCAGTCTGAAGATCAAACAGTTACTCAGATCAGGTTTTTTCCCTAGCTGGCAAGCTCAAGAAAACTACTGTCAGGTTAAATATGCAATAACAGCACAAAAATAATGTGTTGTCTACTGTTGAAAGAACTATATGCAGCCTTCCACATTTGCTAGGGTTAAGGGCACAGGACCCCTGTGAAAGTGAAAAATCATGACACAGAAAACCTTAGGAGAGTCAATGGGTGGCAAAGACCATTATTTGGGAAACAAGGTTTAATCCATGCTGTTTGGAATAGTAATGCAAATTATATAAACATGTACAGAAATAAGCCTTAGGTTACTGCCCCCTCAACTTCTCCAAAATGGTCAGAAGAAGATGAGAAACATCCACTTCCATTTTCAATTAGGCATAGTTTCCCATTTAATCTATTCTGGGATAAGACGTGGCAGTAGCTGGAAAAGTTGCTGGCTGGTAATTGTAGACCTCACCCACAAAAATAATTTTCCACAAAGTCTGAATTCTAGTTAAATCATACTTTGGTTCCTGGTGTTGATTTGTTTAGATAAATCATCTTTTCGTAGGATTCTTGATTTGGATTAAGCCATTGGCTGTATTATACGCAGAGAGGAGATGTAGGAACAGAATTGCACATGTAATGTTACCCTGTGGTTTATTTTTATATCTAAACAAGACTACCATGAACAAGACTATGTGTTTAGTTGGTTCTTGCTTGTTATGTGAATGTGACCTATGAAGCTAAACCAGGAAATCCCCACTGGATGACACCCCCCACGAGCATCTTCCTCCAGGGGCAAACCAAGAATGGGCAACGTGGAAGTCCCAGAATAGACTCAGAAGCGGACTGGGCAGATCAAAAGACAACTTGGCAAAATGGCACTACCTAAAAAAATCCCTCACCTTGTGGAGCAGAACAGACAACTTCGCATCTGCATGCTTGTCCACTATGCCCTGCCTCATGCACAGAGGAAGAATTGTTGGAGGCTACAGACAATGTTGTTGCTGTTGCCTGTTTTTGGTCAAAAACTGTTTAGCTGCTTGTGCTCCTTCTATTTTTATCTGTTTTATACTAATTTATGCAATGCTTTTGATACAAAATAAATAAAAGCTACTATTGAGTCTTCTTGGATGGTGTGCAGCTCCAGGAGGAATCTATTGTTTATCTCACATAGAATAGTGAAACAATAGTTCTAATAGGAAAATGGCTTTTTCTTAATGAGTGATATCTGTGATGATCTATATATCTTTTGGGATGATTATCTTGGGTTGCAGAAGCAAGTTACAGATTTACTCTGATACACAAGATCAAATAAACACTGTTCCTGGGTTGCTGTGAGTTTGCCATACTATATGGCCATATTCCAGAATGCTTCTGGAACATGGTCATACAGCGCAGAAATCTCACAGCAACCCAGTACTTCCGGCCATGAAAGCCTTCGTCAACACATTGAACACTGTTCCTATCTAGGACCAACAACTCAGCATCTGTATGCTTGCCCACAATGCCCTGCCTCATGCACAGAGAAAGAACTGTTCAAAGCTACAGACAATGCAGTCACTGTTGCCTGTTTTTGGTCTAAAATTATTTAGCTTCTTGTGTTCCCTCTAGTTACATCCTATTTGGACTACTGCAACACTCTCTATGTGGGGCTGCCTTTGAAGACACTTCAGAAGCTGCAATTAGTGTGGAACTTGGTCGGTAGATTGCTAACTGGAGCGCCGTACCAAGACAGGACGACTCCCATGCTGCGACAGCTCCACTGGTTGACGGTCCACTTCCGGGCTAAATACAAAGTGCTGATCGTTACCTATAAAGCCCTAAGCAGTTTGGGTCCAGGCTATTTTTCCAACCGCATCTCTCTATACAGGCCATCCCGTGCACTGCGGTCAGCAAAGGAGGTGCTTGTTTATCAATGCAATGCTTTTGACATGGAATAAATAAACCCAGGACCACTAATTTTGGCAGGACTTGTGCAAGAGAAACTCTTTGTGTGCTTGGACATCAATAGTCCATTGTCCACTTGTCTCATAAAGGGTTTCCTTTGAGTTATGTCAGAGTAATGACAACTCTGTTGGCTCCAGGGATATTGCTGGATAATCCACAGGAGCCAGGTTTGGTCCCTAGGATGTGATGTACACTGAAACATAACATCCTAAAAGCTATTATTTTGTATTGATTTCCTCCCTCTGACTCTTTTCTTTCCTCAAGAGAGAGAAAGATATAGATAGAAACAGGATCCATTTTCCCCTTTTGTTGTTGTCTTTTTAAAAGTTATTCCATTACAACACTCTGACACTTCTGCTTCAAGCTGGTCGGGGGACAATAATGCCTATCAGACTTATCTCCAGTACACTAGCCCCTTGTGATTTAGGATATGCCACCCAAGATTCACCAAGAGATTGATTTGCCAAAACAAAGGAAGGAAGGTGAGATTGTTAGGCATTGAGTTGCTTCATGGTCGATGCACCTATGTTTCCCTAACACTTTGAAAAGATTAAGAAATGGTAATTAATCCACCTCTATTAAATGGCTGGCTGATTGGTTGTTTGAATTTACAGTCCATCTTCCTCCTAGAATGGGATCTAACGTAAAATAAATTAAAACAAATTAATTTTTTTCAAAAGTTTAGAAAAAGAATTAAATAAAAGTGTTATTTCTTTAAAAAATCATTAAAAGAAAACATAGATGTGCTAGTCTGGAATATCAACATGAAAGGAGAACTTGTAGCACCTTCTGGGGAGTGGTATTCATCTCCATTTCTAAGCTGAAGAGTCAGCATTGTCCATAGATGCCTCCATGTTCATATGGTCAGCATGACTGCATGGAGGGCAGTTATCTTCCCGCAGAAGTAGTATCTATTGATCTACTCACATTTGCATGTTTTCGAACTGCTACGTTGGCAGAAGCTGACTCTGACAGCAGGAGCTCACCCCACTTCCCGGATTCGAACCACCAGCCTTTCAGTCAGCAAGTTTAGCAGCTCAGCAGTTTAACCTGCTGCACCAGTCTACTGCAGCTAAAGAAGAGTATTTTGTTTCCATTTTTTAAAATGTAAGCCACTTTGAGTCTCTTTATTTGAAGAAAGGCAGGATGTAAATTCAATAAATACATATACGCCAAATTCATTGAACTAAATTAGGACATTTTGAACTAAATTGTTTATTGATGTTTTATTGATTTTACAAACCGCTCTGGGCTCCAGAAGGCAATTTATAAATAAATAAATAAAAAATATAGGAAGGCCACAGGAAAAAGGTGACATGAACAAAATATGGTACAAGCAGCCCCTGAGTTAAAAGCATTCGACTTACAAAAGACTCATAGTTAGGAGGGAGGGTGAGACAACAGGAAGTAAGAGGAATCTACCCTTTTGAAAGGGAAATTCACTCCTCAAAGAATTATCATTGGGGAAAGGTGTCTCCACTGAAGCTTTATCACCAATCTTTGTTTTCACAACAAGCCAAAATTTTCAAAATCCCATTATCACAGGCACAGAAAGTAAGGCGAAATCTTCTGAACAGTGACACAGACAGCAAAACAACAACCACAGAGGATATATATATATATACACTTCGGATAGCATTGGGCCGAAGTTACACTTATATATGGCCAAAGTTACATGTAAGAAATGTACCTATTTTGATTTACATACAAATTCAACTTAAGAACAAACTTACAGAACATATCTTGTTCATAACTTGGGAACTACCTGTAACATAATGCTTCAGGCTATCCTTTTTTGAGATATCAATTCCTGGACTCTGTTCAATTTTTGGATTCTTAATACGGCCTAGAGAGATCATCCCTGGGAGTTGTCAGGGACGAATCCAGAGTTCTTCACTTATCTCGTTGCTCATCTTGAGATAAAGGAGCTGAAAGCAATACCAGGACTCTAATCACAGGCAAAGGGAGCTCATAGTGTCTAGAGAAAGGCAATGAATAGAAAATGCATCAAGACACTAATCAAGATTGTGACTGAAAAACGCAGGAATTCCTTGTATCTCTAGTCTCTCCTGCTTAGTCATATTATGGGTGCCCTCTCGATGGACTGTCACCTTGTTGTGGTGAGGGGGCTTGCATGTTCCAGTGAACCTGTGGGCACAACGACTGGAGTTGTGCACTCCTAGGAGTGGCCACAGGGGAGGTTTCAGACAAAGCACAGTCCAAAGACCCAAAAACCTCAACGGCGGGGCAGACAGAGGATAACATGCTGTTCAGTGAGACACCCAGGCAGTCCAGCGATTATCTTCACTACGAATATGATTTGAAATCGCCACTGGGCTCCGCCGCAAACAACTCTCCAACTCACAATTTCTTCGAATTGTTGATACGGCTTGCCTGCTCTCTCCTGTGAGGAGAGCCTACCCGCTGGGCTTGTGCACAACCCGCTTGGTTTGTCCCCCCCCCCCTTACTTCACCTGGAATATCCACCCTTACTCAATGAACCCTTGAACTTTTCCCTTTGGAACCCGAATTTTCTTGGACATTGACTGACGCTATTGGCGTATGGGGTAGGAGCCCTTTGCGGGCATGCTCGAGATGTATATGTTATTTTGAATTTGTGACTATTATTGATGAATGTGCATTATCACTTTTGAATACCTTAAAGATACTTATTATTTTCGCATATTTGCCTACACTCTTTGTGTTGTGTTGCTTAGAGGATAACATGCTACATGTTACAATGGCTATGAAGGTGGAAGAAGGCCGCAACAGATTGAGAAGCCATGGCTGTCGTGTTAATCATGCCACTGTGGGACCTCACTCTGTGAAGACTGTGTGTTGGCCTGTTGTGCACTGACCTCCTGTAAAGACGCATTGACCATTTGACTAACTGGACAGGGTGGACCTTCCCTTAGAATCCCACTGCTGCCACAAATTTGTAAAGGCTCTAACTATGTGAGGATCTGAATTCAAATCTGTGTTTTAAGTGTGGAGAGAATATGAGGTTTCGAACTCAGGGCTGTGACAGGGCAGAATGTCCTACCAATGCCACCAAAATATGCCACCATATGTAAAAACTCTTAATTTTCACTTGCTGCCACCATATAATTTACTGTGCTTGGCTACCCACTAGGAGAGGGTTGTCCTAGTGGGTGCCTGGAGAACAAGTCCTATGAGGAGCGGCTTAAAGAGCTGGGCATGTTTAGCCTGAAGAAGAGAAGGCTGAGAGGAGACACAGTGGTTATGTATCAATATGTATGGGGAAGTCCTTGGGAGGAGTGAGCAAGCTTGTTTTCTGCTGCCCTGGAGACTAGGGTGTGGAACAATGGCTTCAAATTACAGGAAAGGAGATTCCACCTGAACATTAGGAAGTACTTCCTAACTGTGAGAGCAGTAGAACTCTCTACCCCTGAGTGTGGTGGAGGCTCCTTCTTTGGAGGCTTTTACACAGAGGCTGGATGACCATCTGTGGGGGTGTTTTGAATGTGATTTTCCTGCTTCTTGGCAGGGGGTTGGACTGGATGGCCCACAAGGTCTCTTCTAACTCTATGATTTTATAAAAATACTAGCTGTACCCGGCACGCGTTGCTGTGCCCTATTTAGGAGATGCGGGAAAGTCTGAGTATGTAAGGGTTTGAAATGATGCTACTTATGGTCTTGGTGGGTGTGTGCATGTGTATATGTGTGTATGTAGTGTATATATGTGGGTGTATATGTATATATGTGTATGTATGTTTATATATGTATACGTGTGTATGGTACTGTATATGTGTGTGCATGTGTATATACACATGAGGGGGAAAGGGGGGGAGAAGGGGTCTGAGGCTGAGAGAGGAAAAGAAGGGGCTGAGGGTGAGGGGGGAGAAGAGAAGGAGCCTGGGGCTGACGTGGGGGGGGGGGGTTGGGGCCGTAGGCTGAGGGGGAGAAGGAAAGGTCCTGAGGCTGATGGAGGAAAAGAAGGGGGCTGAGGAGGGAAAAGAAGGCGGCAGCAGCGACCCCGGTCCTTTCCTCTTCACCCTCTGCCATCCGGAGGGCAGTAGTGGCGAGGACAGCGTCCCCACGCCTCGTCCTTCTTCACCCTTCGTCCTTCGGAGGGCAGGCTCAGGGGCGCGGAAGCTTCTCGGAGTAACCAGGAGGTCTCCGTGTGGTAGCCGGTGCTCCATGGCAGCCGCCATCTTTCCTTGCGGCACTTCTGGCCAGGAGGGGGTGGGACCTCCGGTCTGCATTGTTTGGACGTCAGTTTCCGGCCGGACTCTTTTCCTGACGGATTTACTTCCGTCGGAGCCTTTTTTGCCGGACCGAAAGCGGTTCGGCCGCCATGTTTTTTGTAGTTTTTTGTGGTATTTTCAGTGTTGCTTCCCGGAGAGCCCCAGAAGCGGCCGATGCGGCGGAGAGCGGCTGTGGGGTCTCTCTGTGAGGCGGCGGAGGAGGCTGGTTAGCGCCGCCGGTGTGGCAGTGAAGTTGCTGGTGTGTGGGGAGAGAGGGGGATGGGTTGGGGGAAGTCAGTGTGCGCCTGCGCGATGGCTCTCCCTCTGTCCTGCGTTGTGGGGGGGGGGTTGGAGTGCGCGGGATGTTGGTGTTGGGTTGCATGCGGCGGCCGTGCTGGTGGGGTCCGGGAGCCGCGTGGAGGATGTGGTTTCCTTGGTGTCAGGAGTGTTCTGTAAGCGGCAGAGGAGGGAGGCATGGCGTCGGATGTTGCGCATGCTTGGTATTGTGATGTGTTTATGGTGGCCATGTTGTGTGTCTGGGGTGTTTTGCGCATGCGTGTCAGTGTTGTTTTTTGGGTGATGTTTTGGGGGTGTTGTGTTGGTTTTTGGGGTGTTTCAGTGGGTGGGTGATGTACCTCGGGTGGGAATGAGTGGCCCTGGTTTTTGTTGTGTGTGTGGGAAATGTAGTTTTGGCGTGCATTTGCCCCGTTGCACGACCACTTCCCTTTTATATATATAGAATATAACACTTCATAAAGTTGAAAGTAGTTGGAAAAGAGGAATACTGCAGTACAAGTGGGTTAATTAAATCAAGGAAACCAAAGCTCTGAGTTTGGAAGACCTGGACAAAGTATTTTATGATGAAGGATCTTGAAGATCTCATAGGGACACCATAAATTGAAGTCAACTTTATGGCAAATAATAGCAACTGATGTGAATAACTCATATAGTGCCCATCAAAAAGGCAACCACAGATGTCACCAATGTCTTGACCAGCAAACCTGGCAGTGAATGGCAATTCTTGTAGCATGATGCCTATTGCGATGCTGGCTTAAATGATCATACAATAGTTGTGTCTTGAAGATTACATTGAGGATGGGCTACTGAAACAGCAACCATACCCCCCCCCCCCAATATTAGTGGGCTTGTCAGACTTCTACTGGTGCACAAACCATTCAAAGTATAGCATGGATGGTTAAATAGAAGGTTCGAGCTGAGACAGAAGTGATAACTGCCAGGTTTGTAGGTATATATGCCTCTCTTTATTTTCTGTTCTTTCTTTCATTTGTGAGGATTAAGGGTTTAACACATTTTGAGTGGCAATTCAATCTTACTTCAGCACTAGCAATGGGATAGCACCCTTCACTGCACAGGAATATCCCAAGATTTTTCTTCTTAACACAGTAGTTCTCAACCTTCCTAATGCCACGACCCCTTAATACAGTTCCTCATGTTGTAGTGACCCCCAACCATAAAATTATTTTCATTGCTACTTCATAACTGTAATTTTGCTACTGTTATGAATTCTACTGTAAATATCTGATATGCAGGATGTATTTTAATTCACTGGACCAAATTTGGCACACATACCCAATACGCCCAAATTTGAATACTGGTGGGGTTGGAGAGGGATTGATTTTGTCACTTGGGAGTTGTAGTTGATGGGATTTATAGTTCACCTACAATCAGAGAGTATTCTGAACTCCACCAATGATGGAGTTGAACCAAACCTAGCACACAGACCTCCCATGACCAACAGAAAATACTGGAAGAATTTGGTGGGCATTGACCTTGAGTTTGAGAGTTGTAGTTCAACTACATCCATAGAGTACTGTGGATTCAAGCAATGATAGATCTGGACCAAACTTGGCACAAATACTCAATATGCCGAAATGTGACACTGGCGGAGTTTGGGAAAAATGGACCTTGACATTTGGGAGTTGCAGTTGCTGGGATTTATAGTTCATCTAAAATCAAAGAGCATTCTGAACTCCACCAACAATGGAATTAAATCAATCTTGAATCATGACCAACATAAAGTTGAATAATGGTGGGGTTGGGGAGAGGATTGATTTTGTCATTTGGGAGTTGTAGTTGCTGGGATTTATAGTTCACCTACAATCAAAGAGCATTCTGAACTCCACCAACGATGATATTGAACCAAACTTGGCACACAGAATTCCTACAACCAACAGAAAATACTGGAAGAGTTTGAACATGGGTTTTGGAGTTGCAGTACACCTATATCCAGAGAGCACTGTGGACTCAAACAATGATGGATCTGGACCAAACTTGGCACAAATACTCAATATGGCCAAATGTGAACACTGGTGGAGTTAAGGTAAAATAGACCTTGACATTTGGGAGTTGTAGTTGCTGGGATTTATTGTTCACCTATAAATTTGACCCAATGATAGAAGTGGGTCAAACTGCTCACACACAACCCCCATAACCAACAGAAATACTGTGTTTTCTGAAGGTATTTTTCAACCCCTCTGACACCCACTCACGACCCCCCCCCCCCAAGTGCTAATGACCCCCAGGTTGAGAAACACTGCTCTAACAAATCTAGCCCCTCTGATTGGTCCAGGCTTTCCAGCTGTGAGAATTATGCCTGTATGTGCATAAATAAACCTTTCCCATTAATGCTGATCTTGCAACTATATGCAGCTAAAGGGCATGTATCCCCCTCCCCTCAATTAAATGAATAGATGAAGGGAATTGTATGTATAATCCTATAGATCAAAGTGACTGTAGTGCTGATTCAGTAATCACTTTTGCAGCTGTTCCTCCCTTCAATCTTTCAAGCCACCTAACTGTTCCTCTTTTTGTGTGTGAAAAGCACAACATGACCACTCAATTAAATGTATTTTCTCCTCTCCCCAGTTGTTTGAAATATTGCCCTCAAAAGCAGTTTTCATTTTTTTGTGTTATTATTTAATGAACAGGCAGAAAATAATATGTGGGTTCTGATTCTATGGAAGCTGTAAACTGTTAAGAGAGGTGCTTTGGGAAGGATTACATGCTCACCTTTTAATGTACTCAGCAGCTGGTCGAATATAATCAGATTTAATTTGATTTAATGACCTGAGTGCAGTAAGTATGCCCCGTTCCATAGAATACTTGCTTGAGCTGGTCGAATATAATCAGATTTAACTTGATTTAATGACCTGAGCGCAGTAATACTTGTTTGCTGAAGTTGCAAGTAAAAGTGATCACTAACTAACAATGTAAAAAGATTGTTCAGCACAAATTGGTAAAGTTGGAAGGATGCACAATGTGCTACAACAATAAGGAAAAAATGACTATCCTGAAGAAAACTGGTATCTAAAATAAATTACTTAAAATAGTGTTCCCTTTAGATTGAATAAGAGAAGAAAATGGTAAGCCAACATTTATAATATTTATTTTTCATTTCTAATGCTTTTAATTTTTAACCCATATCCATTGTTCTGATTTTGCTAGGAAATAAATGTGAACTATGTGTAAAGATCTAGATATGTCAGACTTGGAGGACATGAGTAGGATTGCAATTATAGCTTTAGCATCTAGATATAGTGCTTATAAATCAGACACGGGCAAACTTTCCAACCTGATGGCCACATGGCAGGCCAGAGCAAGGTGGGCAGGCTGGAAGAGAGTGGGTTCTCCCCAAGCCCCCTCCTTGCCCTTCCCTTCCTCTTCTCTTTCAGAGGCAGAAAGTGAAGGAAAGTCAGGAAACGTTTGGATCCCAAAAGGGTTTGTCTTGGTCAGGATGAGATGATGGATGGGAAAGAAAAGGTGTATCTATTAGATACCCCATATTGCCTAGAATCATAGAGTTGGAAGAGACCCCCAAGGGCCATCCAGTCCAACCTCCTTCTATTCAGGAAGGCACAATCAAAGCACTCCCAATAGAAAGCCTCTGTGGAAAAGCCCTCCAGAGAAGGAGGCTCCACCACACTCTGAGGCAGCCTATGCCACTCTCCAGGAAGTTCTTCCTAACCTTTTCAGCCAGATCCCCTTTCCTGCCATTTGAACCCATTGCTCTCTTGTGCCCTGGTCTCTGGAGCAGCAGAAAGTCAGCCCCCCCCCCCCCATCCTCAATGGGACACCCTTTAAAATCTTGAAATATGGTTCTCATGTTCATTCTCTACCTTCTATTCTCCCAGCTAAACATTCCCCAGAAGGAAAGAAGGAAGGAAAAAGAGAAGAAAGGGGGGAGGCAGGGGGGGAGAGAATGATGGAAGGAAAGGTGGAAGGGAATGGAAAACAAAATGGAAGGAAGGAAGGAAGGAGAAAGAGGGAGAGAGGGAAGAAGATGGAAGAAGGAAGAAAAAAAGGGTGGAATAGGAGCAGGGCCGTAGCCATGAATTTGATTTGGGAGGGGCTGAGTTTGATTTGGGGGGGGGCTGAGACTGAGAGAGAGAGGGTCTACCCTAGCAAACCTTTTGTATTGTTATCCCAATACCCCAATGAATATGGGATATACTGAGCATGGTGATCAGATCATGATATGAATAAACATAACAGTTTAAATAATGTACCAGTAAGGCCTTCTCATGGACCACCCTGAGAATTGGGGGGGGGGGCTGAAGCCCCTCAAGCCCCCGGCTACATGCCTGAATGGAAGGATGCAAGGAAGGAAGGGAATGTGAAAGAGGGAGAGAGGGAAGGAGAGAAAAAAGAGGGAGGGAAGGAAGTTCAGAAGGGCGGAAGGGAATGATAGAAGGAAGGAAGGGAAGGAGGAAGGGAAGAGAGAAGGAAGAAAAAACAAAAAGGTGGAAGGGAATGGGGGGACAAAGAAGGAGGGAAGGAGGAAAAAGAGAAGGGAGAAAAGACAAAAGGGAAGGAAGGAAGGAAGGAGAAAGAGGGTGAGAGGGAAGGAGGGAGGAAAGAGAAAAGGAAGGAAGGGCAAATGGAAGGGAAGGAAGGATGGAAGTAGAAAGAGGGAGGTAAGGAAGGGGGAGAGGGAAGGAGGAAGGAAAGAGAGAAGGAAGGATAGGATGGCGAGAGAGAGAGAGGAGGGCCCGAGAAAAGAGCCCAAGGGGCCACATCTGCCACACACACACACACACACACTTTTAATACCTAAGTTCCAGCACTTTAGCATGGCTCTCCGCTTGACAATCCTGACATTATAAAGCCCAAGGACATTACTCTCCCATCCCTGTCACTGAATTTTGCACTTTCCCTTAGATCTATCTAGCAATTTTGCACGTTCCCTTAGCTCTATCTAGCAATTTTGCACAAACTCAGAGCCCTCTGAATACAGCACTTTTATTGCTCTCATGGAACTGTATTTATGATGTTATGTTTTCATGATATTGTGATATGTTTCTATTTGGTTTTGTTTTGTTTTTATTTTATTGCATTACATTTTAACTCTGTACTCTCTTGGCTTGACCCTTTGTAAGCCGCCCCGAGTCCCTTTGAAGAGATGGAGGCGGGGTATAAAATAAAGTTATTGTTGTTGTTGTTGTTGAGAGGGGATTTCAGGAGTAGCTGAATGTTACACATTCAGGTAACAGATTCCCTCTTCTGCACAACTTTTAAAGATATAGGCGGCCCCTCCAGCTTTCCCTCTGGCAGCCCTGTGTTCTGCATTTTATAGCTTTCAGTAATTTTTCTCTGTGATGTGGATTACTATTTTGGGTCTTAATCATTTCCTGTTTTGGTAAAATTTACACATGATTATTGCGATCCCACTGAACTCCTTATAGGTATTTAAAATTCAGAATGGTGTCAAATTACACACAGGGATGAGTCACATCCAATTTGAGTCAATGTCAAAACTCTGGCTTATTATAATTGAGCCAGGCAGCATTTATTCTATTGCTGCGGGAACAGCAACTGATTTTCATGAGGCCAGAATAGTTCAGATTCGAATGGGTGGATGCTTCCAACAGACGATGCCTGTTTGTTTTGAAGATTTATGTACTGCCTTTCATTGAAGTGATTCTGAAGCTGGATTACCAGCAAGAGGCAGTAATAATTTACCATCTCCTTTGTCTCTCATTCACACAATGACACCAAACTGCAGTGCTTAGTCTTCTGGATGATAAATGAGACAAAAATGTGAGTCCCTTGGTGCTATGGTCCCAGAGCCACTGGAAGCTGAACTTGAGTGTTATTTTTGGCAAAAAGTGGGTGAGCCAAGATCATTGCTTCCAGGGACATAGCTGAGAAAAGCAGCTCTTTTGGACTGCTGTTCCTAAATTCTCCCAATCAGAAAGCCATACTACAGGGAAAACCAGCTGAATCCTAATCCAGCAAAAATGCAAACATGCTCTTTTCACGTTATGAATAGGCAAGCATCTCAAGCTCTGGGGATTGCCTGGGAAGGAATCTCACTGCAGCATTGCAGCACGCCCAAATACCTGGGAATCATTCTGGACCCTGCTCTGACTTATAAGAAGCACTGCTTGAACATCAAGCAAAAAGTGGGTGCTGGAAATAATATCATACGAAAGCTGACTGGCACAACCTGGGGTTCACAACTAGATACAGTGACGACATCTGCCTTTGTGCCTTGCTACTCTGCTGCTGAATACATCGCACCACATAAAAACAGTGAATGTGGCTCTTAATGAGACATGTCACATTATCACAGGTTGGCTATGCCCCACATCACTGGAGAAAAAACAGAGCTGGCCCCCACGTGCAGCCTGGGCAGCCACGGGCGGCCTTAAATAGGCTGCCCAGGTGGAAGTGCAGGCCAGCCGGCGCAAAGAGAGGGCGGGGCGGGCCCAGCCCCATCATTGGCCGGCTGGCATTTGGTGGCGGGAAACCTTCCTGCCACCCCAGGGGCTTCTGGGAAGGAGAAGCCCCTGTAACTCTCCAGAAGATGGCGGCGAGGGCAACGCCTCCCCGCAACCCACTCGGCCAAGCACATTATACTGTTTAGCTAGTATTGCACCAATTGACATATGTTGGGAAGTAGCAGCCAATAATGAAAGGATCAAGACAGTGACATCTCTGGCCCATTCTCTGTTCAGAAATCAGCTAGCATGCCAACGCCTTAAATCAACTTCCTAAGATTGAGAGAGATACTTGCAGGAAAACCTCAGCAAGGCAGAATCCAAAGTGGCAAATTAAAACCTGGCACCTTAATCAGTGGCTGAGACTGGATGAGAAACTCCCTCCTGAGCACACAGAAGGCGCTGAAGGGGCTGTGCTCTGGCACCACAAGATGCAGAGCCAATCTTCAGAAATTGGGCTACAAAGTGGAGTCCACAACATGAGAAGAGCAAACCACAGACCACCTACTACAACGTAACCTGAGCCCTGCCACATACAAAATGGAGGACCTTCTTAAAGCAACGCCAGAGGCACTCCAAGTGGCCAGCTTCTGCTCAAAGGACATTTAGCACAATGCCAACTTTTTTGTGCTTTAAAATACATGTTAACTGTAATCTTAACTCGCTTCTGACATGATAAATAAAATAGCCATATTCCAAAATTCCAAGTATGGGGTTGGACTATTTTCCTTCCCTAATTAAAATGTCATTTTTCCTGAGAATTGGGTGGATGCGGATTGCAGACTCCCAATGTCCCCTTGTCTTCTGACTGGTGACACAGGCCAAAGAGTGCTTCCCTTCAGCAATAGAGTCCTAACACAATGTTTCGCTGATTCCCTATCACCCTCTTGGCCTTTGTATAAATTCATAGCCCCACATCCGGAAGATGTATTTGTTTGCTTAACCAAGGCCAAAGGGCATTTCTATAAATATCTAGGCCCGAAAGTTATTTTTGGCTGGTCTCCATATGTCTCCAGAGGAAATCCAGTAGCTTTGCTTGTTATGAAAATAGTAGTGCACCAAATGAAGTATTGAAAAAAGCTGTAAAACAGAATAAGAGCTGAGGAAAAGAAATACAGGCTCTATTCAACCCATAAGAGATAAGTATAGGCGTGGGGCACTGGGTCAGAATATGAATCTGGAGATGGGATCTGGAATGAACACTGAAATAAAAAACAATGATGTGTTGTTCAAAAGGCAACAGAACAGTAAATGTATTGTCTTACTGCAATTAATATAATTATCTCTTGCCTAAGATAACATAAACAGTTGCAGAATGATTGTTGATCCATCGGGAAATAATTAGTTCAGACATCGTTCTTGGGTTACATGGGACTGATTTATTTAAAACCTATAATAAGTACTCAGTATGGGATTTACCAAGGTAAGAGGTCAGACACATTAGACTGTAGCACAGCAGTTCTCATTTGTGCCTGGAGGGCAGGGGACAGGGCCTGGGGTCCCATTAGCATTAGAACCGGCCGTGATAGAACAGGATTCTGAGGATGAGCTAGATGACTGGGGTGAAGGGCAGCTTTCCCCGCAAGGGCCTCTTTCGCCCACAGAGAGCCTGGCATGGGAAGAAATGTGTTTTGGTCCAAGGGATGATTCAGATCACCAGGTGCAGTCTGATAGCGACCCAGGGAGTTATGAACACCCGGGAGGGAGATCTTCCCAGGAGCCCCCTGAGGAAGATATGGAACAAAGCGTATGGGAAATGGCTAGGGAGGAAAGCTCTCAAGGAGATAGCAACACAGCTGCTGAGAGACAAGGTCAAACCTTTGATAGGAGACGGAACATCGAGGCTAGTAGGAGGGATTGGTCCCGGGCCCTAGACCGGCCGAGGTCCGTCAGCAGGGATTGGAGACGAAGAAGCCTAGAGCGTCGAGGACCTCGGCCGAAGGATTAAGTATAGGATCCGTGGGAACGAATCCTCAGTTCTCCGGCCACGTCTTACCTGAATAGGCGTGAAGCGGAGTGGGGCCACAAGCTAAGCGGTGGTCATCAAGCCTTGCCTTGTTATTGCCTTGCCTTGTTTTCCTGATCCGCATTGGTTTGCGGAGCCTTGCCTTGTTTCCTGATCCGCATTGGCTGCGGAGCCTTGTCAAGCTTTTACCTGCTTGCTTCGTATTTTGGACATTCTTACTTCAAGCCTTTTGGATTATATCACTTATTATTGGACTATATTCTTTGGAACTGTTTTTATACTCAATAAAGTAGTTAGCCTTCAGTACGTCTCTGTGTGTGTGATTAAGGGGCCTGCCAAGTCCGTGCATTGTGACATAGACCAGCGATTTTCAACATTTTTTGAGCCGCGGCACATTTTTTACATTTACAGAATCCTGGGGCACACCACCAACCAAAATGACACAAAATGACACTCTAACTGTCATTTTACGAACTGTCACCCTCCCCCCCTCGTGACGCCGCTGCTTCCGACAAATCCCCCTCCTGCCCCCCCAGGGGGCCCACATGCAGGAGGCCCATCACCGTCCCGCAGGGGAGGACTGCGCTGAGTGGCCAAAGTGCACATGGGCTCAGCTGAGCAGGATGAATAGGAATTGAGCACACAGGGTGGCTCCGAGCCTCTGAACAAACTGCGGTGGGGCTCAGCTGACCAGGACTCTCCTTTCCTAAGGGGTTCAGCCCCCCCCAGGAGTGCTCTCCCCCGGTGCGTCCCTTCGGCTTCCCTGTTGTCGCCTTGGGGCCAGATCAGGAAGGAACCAAGCTGGGCTGTGAAGCTGCACATCCCGGTCTCTGCTATGCTCTGCTTTGCAGTAAACACGGAGCCCAGGCAGGAGAGGCCAGGAGATGAGGGGTTGCTCCCCTTCCTGGCGCGGAGGGCCTAGAGGGCAGAAAGCCTCACCTCGAGCCTCCGGAAGCGAGGTCGGACGGGGGCAGCTCCCGCGGACTCCTCCTCCCTCTCCTCCTCTTTGCTGCCGGAGGGGAGGAGGGCAGAAGAGTGCCTAGGAGCCAGGAAGCAGGAGGAGCCGCAGCCCGGCCAGGTAGCCCTTGGCGCACAGAGGTAGGGAAGGAAAGAAGGGAAGGAGAGAGAGAGGAGGGAGGGAGAAAAGTTCTGGACGCCGAGGGCTCTCCCTGACTGCAGCCAGGCTGGCTGGCATTGCTGCTTCGGCCAGGAAAGCCTTATTTCCACTGCCTGAAGTTTCCTGGTAGTCTCTCTCTCTCTCTCTCTCTCTCTCTCTCTCTCTCTCTCTCTCTCGCCACTGTAATTTTCCATGGCACACCTGATGATCTCTCACAGCACACTAGTGTTCCGTGGCACACTGGTTGAAAATCACTGCATTAGACCATGGTTGCAAAAGTGTGCTGCAGTGTGCTTTAAATCAGGGGAAAGTCCAAAAAAGCCCTTAATGTGCATCAGCATGCTTCAGTGTAAATCACATTGCAGGGTAAAATCAGCCCCACAGAATGTCAATCGCTATGCAGATATGCAAAGAACTATGCTAATGTGCACATACGCATCTGTTGTTTGTTTGTTTGTTTGTTTTAAAAAAACAACAACCAAAATCCTGCATTCTCTCTCAAGCCACAGATACTGTGGATCCTGAAACCAATTAAAGACCAGCCTCCGTAGTTTGTGTAATCATCATTTGGGCCTCAACGTGGTTGCAAGATCTCCTATGTAATCATCACATAGTGAACCACTTTGTTAAATACTATGTGGTCAGTGTAGATGTGGTCTAATGCAGCGCTGCCCAACTTCTCCTGGCCCAAGGGCCGGAATTGCGGTCACTGATCACCTGGGGGGGCCGCAGGTGATCAGTGAGCAGGGGGCGTGGCCGCTCCCGGGGGCGTCGCCGGCCTCCTGCGCGGCCCGTCCATTTTCGGGAGGGTTTCCCTGTGTGACGTTAGGGTGGGTGACGCCTGACGTCACCCAGCCTAACGTCACCCAGGGAAACTCTCCCACAAGCCTGGATGGCTCGCAGGGGGAAGCGAGCGCCGGCACTCGCTTGGGGGAGGGTTTTCGCCCGGCACTCGCGTCTCCTTGGTCAGAGGGACGCAGGAGCCGGGCGAAAACTCCCCTGCAGGGCTGGATGGCTTGGGAGAGGGTTTTTCGCCCAGCACTCGCGTCCCTCTGGCGCGGGGGGAAAGAGGGACGAAGGAGGAGGCAGCCAGCTGACTGCCTCCTTCTTTGTCCCTCCTCTTTCCCCCACCCGCCCTTGCCCGATCCCCGCGCCAGCGCGGAGAGAAGAGGAAGGGCGAAGGAGGAAGAAGGCAGCCAGCTGACTTCCTCCTCCTTCGCCCCTCCTCCTCCCAGCGGACGCGCCGCGGCTCCCATCATGAGCCGCGATGCGGGGAGGAGGAAGGGCAAGGAGGAGGAGCCAGCTCTCTTCCTCCTCGCTGTATCGCCGCCTTGTCCCTCTCTCGGCGCCGCCCGATGCGATGCAGTTTGCAGCGGCGCCGCCGAGAGAGGAGGAAGGGCGATACAGGGAGGAGGAAGCTGGCTCCTCCTCCCACCGCCCCTTCTCCCTTTCTCGGCGCCGCCAATGCAAACTGCAGCATCAGCGCCACCGAGAGAGGGAGAAGGGCGGTCAGAAAGGAGCCAGCTCTCTTCCTCCTCCTTGTACCACCCCTTGTCCCTCTCTCACCGGCGCCGATCGCGGAGAGAGGGACAGAGGGCGGTGCAGGGAGGAGGAGCTGGCTCACTTCCTCCTCCCTGCCTTGCCTCCCCGACCCCGGCCGCCATTTTTTTAAAAAATTAAAAATGGCGGCCGGGGCATGCGGGGGCCGTGTCCAACAGGCGGGGGGCCATGTACAGCCCCAGAGCTGCCAGTTGGACAGCTCTGGTCTAATGGATTTAAATTATAAGGTTTTAAATTAAATTACAAGAGGGTAGGTTTAAATTGGACATAGAGAAGGAAGTTCTTCACAGTGAAAGCATTTTGGCAATGGAACCAATTGCTTGACCGAAATAAAGGCTACTGACTGACTGACAGACTACTCTTACAATATGTATACTACTACATTTTGCCTGTATTTGTATTTACGAGTTGCTTTAGAGAGGTGGTGGAGTCTCTTTTGCTGGATGTCTTCAAAAGAGGACGGACAGGTATCTGTCGGGAATGCTCTACCTGGAAATTCTGATGGTCTATTGGGCCCCTTTCAACTTGATGATTATTATATGACAAATTGGTGCCTTTAAATGTGTAATGTTGTGTTCCATTATACCAGTGGTTCCCAACTTTTAGACCTCCAGGTCTTTTGGACTTCAACTCCCACAGTTCCTAACAGCTGGTAAGCTGCCTGAGATTTCAGAGAATCGAAGTCCAAAACATCTGGATATTCAAAGGTTGGGAACCACTGCATTATACAAAACCTTCCTCCTCCTCCGCCTTGCAACCCCCCCCACTACCTACTAGCAATTATCTATTTAAGAGCATCACCCTATGGCAATTGTCCCTCGTGCCTACAAAATACAGTATAAGGTAGGTGTAAGACTCTCCGGAGAAAGGGAGAAAATCCCCATCTACTCCTTACATGGCCAGCTAATATACACAGTTGCATAACAGGGCAATCGTTGAAAGGAGGGGTCATGAGAACTGTGAAGGATTTTCACAACAAAGTAGTTTCCACAACAAATTAGAGACTATCGAAACACGTCATCAGTGTAACACATGTACCCTGGTTTTATCAGCTGGACAGAAGGAAGATGTGGCAATGGTAGAATAGGTGATTATATGATCACTTCATATCTAATGGAAAAAAGCCAAATCTATTGTTTAGATTGGAAAAGGAACTTGAGGGTAGGGAACCTCTTGGGTGGGAGAAATGTGGGGGGGGGGGGGGAGTTATGCAGAGAGTGAGTATTGCTATTTAAGTGTTTTACTAAATGCACACACAAACTTCCTGTACCTGTATTCAGTTGTTAATTACAGGAGAGATGCATTCATGCTCAGCAAGCTGTATACGGGCAGAATCAAACTCTCTTATCTGTTTGCTTGCTCTAGTACTGACTGCAAAAATAATGACTTCAGTAATGCTGATTAAACACATAGTTGAAGTAAACCCTTTTACTGGCACCATGGCATATTGGATTTGTTTCACTTCCTGAAATAATTTCCTATGGAAGAACAGAGCTCATATACAGGAATTGATATGTCACTTCAGGTTGTTTTTCCTGCTGAGTGTGTCATTTTTTTAAAAGAATGTTTACTCGTGCAAATTGCAACAAAAATCTCTGTGCTGTTACAATTGTAACTAAAGTATTAAAATATTTTTGAAAAAAGACTTAATGTATCTGTTACTTATGTTACCTTGAGGTCAATTTATAAAGCAATCCTATTCATGTTTACTCAGAAGTCCTAGCAAGTTCAAGAAGCAACAGGCTTGTGTTGTCAAAGGCTTTCATGGCCAGAATCACTGGGTTGCTGTGAGTTTTCTGGGCTGCATGGCCATATTCCAGAAGCATTCTCTCCTGATGTTTCACCCACATCCATGGCAGGCATCCTCAGAGGTTGTGAGGTTTGTTGGAAACTAGGCAAGTGAGGTTAATATAACTGTGGAATGTCCAGAGTGGGAAAAAGAGGTTTTCTAATACTAGTAGCCAGAGTTTGATCATTTTCATGGTTTCCTCCTTTCTGTTGAAATTGTCCACATGCTTGTGGATTTCAATGGCTTTTTTGTGTGTTGTCTGACATAGTGGTTGTTAGAGTGGTCCAGCATTTCTGTGTTCTCAAATAATATGCTATGTCCAGATTGGTTCATCAGGAAAGGAGAACACCATGAAAATGAACAAAATCTGGCTACCAGTATTTAAAAAATTCTAAAATCAGGACAGTAAATAAAGAGCGACACTAAAAAAAATAGGGGAATTCCAGACAATAATAAATCAGGGCCAGCTAACACCTCAAGCACCCTGTGGCATAGTGGGTTAAACTGACAGGCCTGAAGACCGACAGACCGACAGATTGGAAGTTTGAATCTGGGGAGAGCGTGGATGAGCTCCCTCTGTCAGGACTCAATGCTATAGTATCATGGCAACTGCAGTTTTTACAAGGTCTTTAGCCTTCTCTGCCAAAGAGTGTTGGTGTCTCACCAAACTGCAACTTCCATGATTCCATAGCATCAAGTCATGGCAGCAAAAAGGTGTCAAACCGCATTAATTCTACAGTGTAGATGCACCTTTTCTCTCACTTTAGTTTGTTTTGTTCCTCAAAAGGCCTCTCCTTGGCAGTGGTTTGCACTTATGGAAGGAGTGGGGAGGTTGCTGGTGAGATAAAGTTATTTTTCTTTATTATTTTTTAAAAAAAATAAAGATGGGGTGAGCAATAAGTTTTGATTTCTGTCACAAGTTTTAGCAGGTCAACAGAACTTTAGAGAAATAATTGCAGCAAGGTAAACAGCCCAAAGGCACCAGATCCTGTCTGATCTTGGAAACTAAGCAGGGTCAGCACTTGTTAGTGCCTGAATGGGAATCAGCTGTAGGTTATATTTCAGAAGAAAGAACTGGCCAAACAACCTCTGATTATTGCTTTCCTAAAAAAGAAAACCCCTATGAAATGCATGTGGTTGCCATAAATTGACATGCGACTTGAAGGCACCTGCATATATAGGCTTAAATTATATTGCACATTGTCATGGTATACATTTCACTCATTCAGCAGGTCTATTGTAGCTGGGGTTGCAAATGAATTCAGGTTAATATGATCCTGCAACCAGATGCAAAAATAAATGATTTATTTATGTTAAAATTAAATTGCTCTCTGTTTAAAAAAGTCTTGATTTTCAGAACCTCATTTCCTAAATGTTTCTTGAGAAGATATAGACAATCATCAGTTATATAATCATATAACACAGTATTACATTAAATATAATATCATGCAAATGAGTCTAGTGCACATACCCAGGTGTGCATTTTTGGGTGTGGCTCTTTCTTTCCTTCCAGCTTCCTTCATGCATCTTCTCCCTTTCTCGTTTCTTTCTTTCCTTTATCCCTTACTTTTTCTCATACACCTTCCTCACTTCTTCCGGTGTCCTTTCTTCCTTCCTTCCTTCCATCCATCCCTCCCTTCATTCATTGTTTCATTCTTCCCTTTATTATAATCACCACCATCTTTCTTTCCTTCTTTCCTTCCTTCCTTTTCTCTTCTCTTTCCTTCCTTCCCCTTATATCTTTCCCCCTTTCCTTGCTCTTCCTATTTATAATCCAGTGGACTTTACCATACAAACACTAAAATACAGTCCGAGGATCCATCTACACTGGAGAATTGCTGCAGTTTGATAATACTTTAACTGTAATGCGATGGAATCATAAGAATTGCAATTTTAAAGACCCTTTCTCTGACAAAGTGCTTCACCAAACCACAACTCCCAGGATTTGATAGCATTGAGCTGTAGCAGTTAAAGCAGGCATGGGCAAACTTGGGCCCTCCAGGTATTTTGGACTTCAACTCCCAATTCCTAACAGCCAGAAGGCTGTTAGGAATTGTGGGAGTTGAAGTCCAAAACACCTGGAGGGCCCAAGTTTGCCCATGCCTAAATTTATTTATTGCATGTCAAAAGCATTGTATAAATATAAAACTGATAAAATAAAGGGAGCACAAGCAGCTAAATAATTTTCTACCAAAAACAGGCAACAGCGACCACATTATCTGTGGCTTTCAACAGTTCTTCCTCTGTGCATGAGGCAGGGCATTGTTTGTCCTGCTCCACAGCCACACAAAGTGGAGAATTCTTCTAGGTAGTGCCATTTTGCCAGGTTGTCTTTTGATCTGCCCACTCTGCTTCTGGCTTTGTCCAGGGACTCCCAAGTTGCCCATCCCACTCTATGATCCACCTTGGAGATTAAGATCTTCTAGGGAGGCTCTACTCTCAGTCCCACCCCCTTTGCAGGTGCAGCTGGTGAGGATGAGAGACAGGGCCTTCTCAGTGGTGGCCCCTCAGCTATGGAACTCCCTTCCTAGTGAAATTGGAGCAGCCCCCTCCCTCCTGACCTTCAGTTAGAAAGTAAAAATGTGGTTATGGGACCAATCTTTTGGATAACAAGTTTTTTTTAGTGCAACAAGACAATAAGGAACAATGAAATGACAAATGGAATGGCCTTAGATTGTGATTTTTGGATGACGTGATTTTAATAACCGGTTTTAAATTGTGTTGTTTTAATGTCTTTGTTTTTAATGTAACTGTTTATTTTAGTGTATATTTATTTATGTCATCAAATTGCTGCTGATTTTGTAAGGCTGCTCTGAGTCCTCTTCAGGGTGAGAAGGATGAGCTATAAATTAAGTAAATAAATAAATAAATAATTATGATGGTGGTCTTTTAGCCTTGTCAATTTGTATTAGTTTTTAACTGATTTTGCCTGCATGGTGCAATATGTTTTAAAAACCCAGTACAATTTTTAACTTGTGTATTTATTTATTGTGATACGTTTTTTTAATTTTGTTTGTTTGTTTGTGATTATTGGTTATATATTATGTCTTCTCTTTTTGGTTTCTGCTTATTTTATTTATTTTTTATTTATTTTGAGATTTATTAATCGCCCATCCCAGATGGCTCAGGGCGATTTACATTAGAACGCACAACTAAATACCTAAAACATCTAAACAATTTAAACAATCTCAAACAGTTTCTCAGCTGAACGCCCTCTCAAACAGCCATGTTTTGCAAGCCGTGTGAAAATCTTTTAAATCAAGGGTAGCTCTGATGTAGGGAGGGAGGGAGGGTGTTCCAGAGTGATGGCGCAATCACCGAAAAAGCTCTACACCGAGTTGATGTCAGATGGGCTTCCTTAGGGCCAGGGATCTGTAATAAATTCTGATGGTCTGAGCGCGGTGATCTCCAGGGTTGACAAGGAGAAAGGCGTTCCCGTAGGTACGCTGGCCCCTGGCCATGCAAGGCCTTGAAGGTTAATTCCAGCACCTTGTGAGTAATACGGAACTCAACTGGAAGCCAGTGCAGTCGGTATAGAGCAGGTGTTATATTGTTCCTCATGGGGGCTCCCGTGAGGAGTCAGGCCGCTGCGTTCTGCACCAGTCGAAGTCTCCGGGTCACTGATAAGGGAAGGCCAACATAAAGGGCATTTGAATAGTCAATTCTTGAAGTTACCGTGGCATGAACCATTGTGGCCAGGTCATCTCCGGACGGACAGGTAAGGCATCAGAAGATGGAAAAAGGCCGACTTGCTGACAGTGGAGACCTGGGCTTCCATTGTCAATAAAGAGTAAAAAATGACACCAAGGTTTTTGACGGTGATAGCTAGAGAGAGAGGTTCACCGTCTAAGGTGGGCAACCGAACATCATCCAACCCAGGGCGACCCAGCCACAAGATCTCAGTCTTGTATGTATTGTGTCTGTTGTGAGCTGCCCCAAGTCCTTGTGTAGAGGGAGGCAGGTTATTAATAATAGTAATAATAACACAACAACATTAGTACACAGCAAACAAGATCACTATGCTGGCTTTTATATTTGATCACACATCAGACACTTCCAAAGTGCCTATTGTATTGGTGAATAATGCCTACAGATCCGAATAAGGCGGCCTTTTGTAGCTGACAGATGGTAATTTTGTCAGCGCCGATTGTGTTTAAGTGCAGGCCAAGGTCTTTAGGCACTGCACCCAGTGTGCCGATTACCACTGGGACCACCTTGACTGGCTTGTGCCAGAGTCTTTGCAGTTCGATCTTTCCTCATATTGTATAATTTAATCCTCATATTGCATTATTATTATTATTATTATTTGAAACACAACAAGATTAGTACACAGAAAACAAGGTCACTCTGCTGACTGTTGTATTGGATCACAGGTCGGACACTTCCCAAGTCTCTAGGACTGTGTGATGTATCGGCAAGTAATGTGAAGATCCGAGTAGGTTGGCCTTTTGAAGCTGGCAGATGGTAATTCTGTCAGTGTCGATTGTTTTTCAGTGCAGGCCAAGGCCTTTAGGCACTTCACTGCCAGCAGCGCCTAACATCCTGCTTTGCAACAGCTGCAGAGCTGTTTGGGCTGGAAGTCAACCTGAAGAAAATGGAAGTTCTCTACCAGCCCGCACCACAAGAAGAACGCCATTATCCCCACGTCAGCATAGGCAAATCTGTGCTTAAGTCCGTTCAGCAGTTTACCTCCTGGGAAGCATAACCTCTTCAGATGCCAAGATTGACAAAGAGATAGATCAAAGCTTAGCAAAGGCATATAGTGCATTTGGAAGGCTTCACAAAAGAGTCTGGAGCAACAAGCACCTGAGGCAAAGCACCAAAATCAGTGTGTACAGAGCTATCGTATTGTCTATTCTCCTATATGGGTCTGAAGCATGGGTCACCTATCGCCAAAACCTATGACTCCTCGAACGCTTTCATCAGCGCTGTCTTCGCACAATCCTAAATATACACTGGACTGACTATGTGACGAATGTTGCTGTCCTTGAGCAAGCAGGGATCACCAGCATTGAGGCCATGCTATTGAAGAACACAGCTAGCTATGCTGGGCAGGGCACGTCTCTAGGATGGAGGACCACCGTCTCCCAAAGATACTACTCATGGTGAACTCGCCACGAGTCAGCGCAAGAGACGCACCCCCAAAAAGAGATATAAGGACTCAATGAAACAACATCTCAGTCTCGGCCAGATTGATCACCAAAAATGGTCCACCCTGGCCTCACATCAGGAGGCATGGAGACGCACTATCCATAATACTGTGGTTTTTTTCCGAGAAGGCACGCCGAACGGGTCTCGAAGAGAAACGACAACGCAGAAAGAACCGCAACTTGGAAACAACATCACCCAAGGAGACTTTTCTGCTGTGCTTTCTACAACCGGACTTGCCTATCTCAGATTGGCCTTTTAGTCATCAACGCGCTTGTAGAAAGCGTGGGATGAGTCCTTCCTAAAGAATCTTTGTTCGCGAAGTAATGCCAAGAGAGAGATAGTTGGAAGAGACCTCTTGGGCCATCCAGTCCAACCCCCTGCCAAGAAGCAGGAACATTGCATTCAAAGCACCCCTGACAGATGGACATCCAGCCTCTGTTTAAAAGCCTCCAAAGGCTGGGTGGCCACATTGACTGGCTTGTGCAGTTCCATCTTTAAATCCTCATGCCGTGTCAGCTTTTCCAGTTGCTTCCTTTCAATCCTGGGATTGCCACTTTAGTATTATGTTGCACCAAGTGACATCAAACTGCAAGAACCTAACCAAGTGTACCCGGAAGTCGGGCGTCCTGTGTGACTCTATAATATTAAACTATGTTCCTCCGCTTCCACTCTAAGTACAGCTTACCGCGATTCCTATTGGTTGCCAGCCCCTTCGTTGCCAACCTCCTTTTTCCGGCTACAAGCCATTACCGATTGGTCGGCGCGGAAAGGGCCTGCCCGGGGATTGGCTGGAAGGGCTGAGGGGGTGGAGCCCGCCGGGTGTTTGCGGCCAGCGGTGGAGGCGGCGCCGGTTTCCGGGTTCGTAGTAAAACAGCAACGGAGCCCGGGCTGGAAGAGAGCAGGCGGACAATGGGGTGAGTGAGGCGAGGCAGGGGGCTGCTGGCCGTGTTGGGAGGAGGCCCCGTCCAGGAAGGAGGCGCCAGGCCTCTCCTGCCAAGTGGGGCACTCTGAGGGGCAGCTGAAGCGAGGGCGCAGCTCAGCCCTGCCTGAGGAGAAGCAGGCCTGCTATTGCTCTCCTTTAGGCCCAAATTGGTGTGTCCACTGGGGGTTGGTTCTCCGTGGATACAAAAGGGCCTAGGCCAGGCCTGGGCAAACTTGGGCCCTCCAGGTGTTTTGGACTACAACTCCCACAATTCCTAACAGCCGGTAGGCTGTTAGGAATTGTGGGAGTTGTAGTCCAAAACACCTGGAGGGCCCAAGTTTGCCCAGGCCTGGCCTACTAATATGGAATCTCTTGTCCAAAATGAGAATATCTCTCTCTCTGGCATTACTTCGCGAACGAAGATTCTTTAGGAAGGACTCGTCCCACGCTTTGTACAAGCCCGTTGATGACTAAAAAGGCCAATCTGACATAGGCAAGTCCGGTTGCAGAAAGCACAGCAGGAAGTCTCCTTGGGTAACGGAACTGGAAAAGGTACAGAAAAGGACAACAAGAATGATCCAAGGGATGGAGCGGCTCCCTTATGAAATCAGGTTGCAACGCCTTGGTCTTTTCAGCCTTGAAAGACGGCGTTTAAGAGGTGACTTGATCGAAGTGTATAAAATCATGCATGGGATAGAAAAGGTGAATAAAGAAAAAATATTTTCTCTGTCACACAACACTAGGACTAGGGGGCACTCCCTGAAGCTCCAGGGTAGGAAAATTAGGACTAATAAAGGGAAATATTTCTTCACCCAGAGGGTCATTGGGTTATGGAACTCACTTCCAGAAGAGGTTGTGACAGCTGTCAGCCTGGACAGCTTCAAGGCAGGATTAGACAGATTCATGGATACCAAGGGTATCGGTAGTTACTGAAAAGGACATTCAAGTGCCACCTCGGAGTTGGTTGAGGTAGGCAGGATTTCCCCTGGGTACTGGTTGTGGGGGTCGGGAGCAGGTTAGGTTTAGCCCTCCTTCTGCTCGAGATCCCCGTGTACAACTGGTGGGCCACTGTGTGATACAGAATGCTGGACTAGATGGGCTGAGGTCCGATTCAGCATGGCTCTTCTTATGTTCTTATGTTCTCATGTTGTTTCCAAGTCGCGGTTCTTTCTGCGTTGTCGTTTCCCTTCGAGACCCGTTCGGCGTGTCTTCTCGAAAGAGGCCGCAGCATTGTGGATAGTGCGTCTCCATGCCTACCGATGTGAGGCCAGGGTGGACCATTGTTGGTGGTCAGTCTGGCCGAGCCTGAGATGTTGTTTCAGGGAGTCCTTATATCTCTTTTTGGGGGCGCCTCTCTTGCGCTGACCCGTGGCGAGTTCACCGTAGAATAGTATCTTTGGGAGGCGGTGGTCCTCCATCCTAGAGACGTGCCCTGCCCAGCGCAGTTGTGTTCGCAATAGCATGGCCTCAACGCTGGTGATACACCAAAAAAAGCGGGATATCACAATTCCTTCAATATAGTAGATTTATTTATTTCTTTTGAAGTGGATAGTGGAGTGAAGATATTTCAAAAATAATCACTGGCATTGCATTATGTCATCCAAAAATCAAACATCAGAATTCTTTTATCTCATGAAATAATATATAATCCGATATAGAATGCCAATGCACCAGGTCGACGGTCTCTAAAGGCCCTGCCGTTTCGCCGTTTCCGGCTTCTTCGGGACCTGTTAGATCTTTATCATCCACTTATACCAATCCACTGGTCCGATATCTATCAATATAAACATAAAATATTCTTATAATATATGTTTTACCATACAACATATCCATATAACCTATACATTAGGCATGATCCCACATAGGAGAAACCTCCCCCGAAGGCACAAGGTCGGTCAATACATACCAAATACATCAAAATCATAATCATAAATGTGGACGCAGCCACTGCTCTATACAGTCGGACAACGCAACTGAAAAAAGCTGCGGCTTAAGAAAGCTACACAACACATGGCGTCAGGTGTCTCTCATAGTAGAATTTCGCTGATGGACAAACGGTCGTTTAATCCCCTTGGGGATTCAGATTTTAGGGCTGTAATCCAGAAACATTTGAGTCTTCTCAGGGCTCATTTGATATCTTGGTGTGGATTCGGTTTAATTTGTTCCAGGACCAGTACTTTGAAGTCATCATATCTATGATTTTCTTGTGTTCTCAATAGCATGGCCTCAATGCTGGTGATCCCTGCTTGCTCAAGGACAGCAACATTAGTCACATAGTCGGTCCAGTGTATATTTAGGATTGTGCGAAGACAGCGCTGATGAAAGCGTTCGAGGAGTCGTAGGTGTTGGCGATAGGTGACCTATGTTTCAGACCCATATAGGAGAATAGACAGTATGATACCTCTGTACACACTGATTTTGGTGCTTTGCCTCAGGTGCTTGTTGCTCCAGACTCTTTTGTGAAGCCTTCCGCATGCACTATATGCCTTTGCTAATTTGTGTTCTATCTCTATATCAATCTTGACATCTGAAGAGATGATGCTTCCCAGGTAGGGGAACTGCTGAACAGACTTAAGCACAGATTTGCCTATGCTGACGTGGGGATGATGGCGTTCTTCCTGTGGTGTGGGCTGGTAGAGGACTTCCGTTTTCTTCAGGCTGACTTCCAGCCCAAACAGCTCTGCGGCTGTTGCAAAGCAGGATGTGAGGCGCTGCAGGGCTGCTTCTGAATGGGCGACATGGGCAGCATTGTCAGCAAAAAGCAGGTCACGGACTAGATAGTTTAGAGTCTTAGTGCGAGCCCTCAGACAGCTTAAGTTGAACAAGCTACCATCAGTACGATAGCGTATATATATATGCCTTCTTCTTCGAGATTTGCCGTAACCCTTTGGAGCATCATGCTGAAGAAGACTGTAAATAGGGTTGGTGCAATAAGTTTGCCCACGCCTGCACTAAAGTGTACATCTATACTAAAGTGTATCTCTATGAAATACATATTAAAATAGACAAAAGAGAAATTTATGTTTACAGCCTGTCTGGGTGGACCTGCTGGAAGAGAGGGGTCTTTACATGGTTTTAAAATTCTGACAGCTGTCAGAGTTCTTCCATCAGGTCATTCTACAGTCTTGAGGCAGTCGATAAAAAGATCCTCTGGGTTGTCAATCAGGTTCTGGCTGGTTGAAGCAGACACCCCCCCCCCCCCCCCAGAACCGCAGTGTGGGGCGGATTGTACAGGAGAAAGTAATCCTTTAGGTAACCTGGACCTAAGCCGTGTAGTGCTCTAAAGGTCAAAACCAACACTTTGTACTTTGCCCAGAAACTAATTGGCACACAGTGGAGTGACTTTAGAATAGATGTGATGTGCTCACTTGTTTTTGTTATGTTTCCATAACCAATCTGGCTGCTGTATTTTGAACCAGCTGAAGTTTCTGAACTTCCAAGTGTAGCCCAATGTAAAGCACATTGCAGAAGTCCAACTTTGAGGTTACCAGTGCATGCACTACCGTCTTCAGGTCCTCCAAATCTAGAAAAGGGTGCAGCTGGCAGATCAGATGATAGTAAGCAACACTCCTGACTGTTACTTCTTCCTGGGATGACATTTGGAGGGACTGATCCAGGAGCACTCCCAATCTGCAAGAAGTCTGTCAGGGGAAGTGTAACCCCATCCAGAACTGGTTGACATACTTCTATCCTGTGCAATTCAAATCTGGATGGGGTTACACTTCCCATGAAAGACTTCTTACTCCTGACTATCACTTCTTCCTGGGTCATGGCCTCTACTTCTTCAGTGTTGCTGACTGTGCAAGACGGTAGTGCATGCACAGTCAGAAGGTCATGAGTTTGAGGCCTGCCCGGGCCGGGGTGAGCTCTCGACCAATTTGTGTAGCTTGTTGTCGACCTTTGCAACCCGAAAGACAGTTGCATCTGTCAAGTAGGAAATTTAGGTACCACTTTGTGAGGAGGCTAAATTTAACTGATTTCTGGAATGTTAAATTGCCTCTATGTCTGTCTATATTAGTTGTATGTCAATGGCATTGAATGTTTGCCTGTATGTGTACATTGTGCTCCGCCCTGAGTCCCCTGCGGGGTGAGAAGGGCGGAATATAAATGACATAAATAAATAATTAATAAATGAGGACCCTTGATAGCAAACATATCTGATTTGTCTGGATTCAGTTTCAACCCATGGTTTTATTTAGATCCCAGGCTGGGAGGAACTGGCTATACAAGAAAATATAATATAGTTTTTAGTCATATAATCAATAGAGTTGAAAAAGACCACAAGGCCCATCCAGACCAACCCCTACTATTCAGGAAAATACAGTGAAAGCCCCCCTGACAGATGATCACCCAGCCTCAATTTAAAACCTCCATTGGAGTCTGAATTGAACTCCTAGGCAGCATGTTCCACTGATGAACAGCTCTTGCCTTCAGGAAGTTTTTCCTAAGGTTTGGATGGCATGCTTTCCCCCCGCAATTCAAATCTGTTTGAGGCCCAAAGATTCTCTCCCCGCTCTCTTGTTTGAGTTCTATTGAACATGTGTCCCGGAAACAATGTAAGTTTCCTTAGTTATATTTTTCCATAAGCCAGTTACTGTATGAAGGAGAGAATTCGGGTGCATCTTCTACACTGGAGAAGTAATGACTTTAACTTCCATGTCTCAATGCTATGGGATCCTGAATATTGTAGTTTTAGCCTTCTCTGCTGAAATGTGTGGGTGCCTTGTCGAATTGCAGCTCCCAGGATTCCATCACATTGAGCCATGACAGTGTTTTCAAACTTAATTAATTCTAGAATGTAGATAGCTTTACAACTCCCTGTCATCAACCTCACACCCTCGTATAGAACCTATCCACCAGTAATTTGGTCTGCCTCTTCCTACTGCCTCCTTTAGTAGTAGTAGTAATAATAATAATAATAATAATAATTTATTGCCCACCTCTCCTGGTAACTCGAGGCGGAGTACAACAAAGTAAAAAACATATGAACATAAAGTATATACAATAAGTGACATAGATAGAAATACAAACATATAAAAAGTGTCCACCAAACACAAATACAGAATTGTCATATAGTAGCAACAGAATGTTAATGTAGAATGTGAAAATCATTATTTACAAAACATTTTCATCATTTCTAAAAGGTTACATATTTTACATGTGATATGTTCAAAGTATCAGAGCCTCAGTTTAGCCATCTTGGTTTCTAGGGAGAGTCCAGGCTTCATTAGACTAATTTACAGTAAATCCTCTATATCCATGGGTCCTGCATCTATGGATTCAGCTATCCACAGCTTGAAAAGATTGCTTCCAAAAAACACATCTTGATTTGGACATTTTATATTAGGGGATACCATTTTATTATGGCACTGTATATAATGAGACTTCATCATCCGTGGATTTCGAACCTACTGTATTGTTCCTTTTAGCAGTCTGCGGTATTCATAGAACTCACCTCCAGCACCACAATTTAGAAGAATTGATTCTCATTCTGTCAGCTTTATTAATTGCCCAGCTTTCACGACCATGCCTAGAAAACTGGAAATATGGGAAACTATTAATTAATGGACAGTTTAAAAAGCAGCGTTGAAGAGACTTCCATCCACTTCAGGTCAGCAGCTTTTAAAACTCCAAATGATGAACTATCTTGCCAGGTGGGGTGTGGCTGGGTTGTATTTCACTCGATTTCCTTCTACACAGGAAACACATTTTTGGAGTGTTCTCTCTCTCTCTCTCTCTCTCTCTCTCTCTCTCTCTCTCTCTCTCTTAAAAAAACCTTTGTGCATCTAAGCATGTTTAATTTAGAACAATTGTCCATTAAATTATTGATCGATCCTTTTGAGTTCTCCATTCAAAGTAAAGAGTTATCTCCTCAGTTCCACTTTCACTACTTTAATTTTTACATTCTATGGAAGACTTGATCCTGAAGAGTGGGCTGTTCTTTATTGACACAGTCATTGATGCCTCACAGATCACATTCTTATTCTGTATGATCACTGACAACATGAGCCGCTATTTAGGCTCTGCTGTGTTCCATGAGACAGTATCTCAGTAATTGGTTAAAATTGCAGCCAAAAGTGTAGTCCTGTGTATGTTTACTTGGAAGTGGATTTATTTATTTATTTATTTCAGGATTTTACCCCGTTCTTCTCAACCCCCGAGGGGGGACTCAGAGCGGCTTACAGTAAGGCACAATCATACTGCATTGGTCTGTGCAGTATGATTTTCTTCCTTGTCTCACCTTAAGCCTACATCCGCGAGTTGGTTCTTGTTTCAGTCGAAACAATTAATTAATGCAGCTGTGCAAATGTTGACTAAGTAAGTTATCACTGACTCAGTGGTTCTACTTCAACAGCATATTATCCACATTAGCTCTCAAATGAGAGTTCATTCAGTCAGATCCATATTGCAAGTTGGAAATAAATGCTTTCTTCCATCACTCCCAAACTTTCTAGAATCCTAGTACAGCACAGTATTTAAAATACATTTTAAGGAATACTTAATCACAGAGTACTCTGTAGCTGTAAAATTGCAATTATGCCACATAGTGCCAAGTATGGGATGGATGTGGGTAATAATTTATCCTCTCCTCAAGATGTTTTGCTAACACTGAAATAGAAAGTAAATGTATCTTAATGACAATAATCCAATCTTAATTATCAATTGCAAGTTTGCCCTTTGCCCGATGAGTCAAGGCTACAGAACTAGCAATGATTTCCTTGTTCCTAAAAGTGATGGCATGGACTACATGAAGCAATCCCAGTAAATCCTTGTTTATACATTCAGGATTTTGTAACTAGCATAGATTGGAGACAAATGGATAATCAATGTTGCATAAGATATAGCTGTTCAAAAAAGGGTATTGTGGTCAATATTTGGTGATACATAACATGTTTATTCAGATGTAATGACACAGTCTTTTCAAGTTCAATGGGCTTACTGCCATTTTATAGTTGAATTTCTATACATATTTACTTGAATATTGTAATGTGCACACTTCAACCCTACCTTTGGCACAGTATTTGGTGCATTTGGGGTGGAAGTCTTATTTCACTGGTGCAGGATGAGTGCTCCTGGTTTGGTTCATGGGCTGCTTACTGGTGACCACAGCAATGTTCATGAAATATGGGTTGGGAAGTATTGCAAAATACTGTGATACAGTTTTCTTTTAAATGGGAGAGGGGAGCTTTAGTGATATATTGGTCACAGTTTTGAGTAGGTTTAAGATGGTCTTTTCATGGAAAGGAAGGCATGAGTATTCCTCAAGGATCAGTCATGCCCCCCCATGCTATTTAACATCTCCTTGAATCTGCTGAGAAAGGTTGTCCTGAGTTTTGGAGTCAGGTATCATGGTATGCTGATGATACCAAGCTGTATTCCTCCTTCCCACTTAATTTCAAGGAAGTCTGTTCTGGCAGATGTCTGGCAACTGCAATAGACTGGATGAGGGCACACAAATTGAAGCTTAATCCAGACAAGGCAGATGTTTCTGCTCAGTTGAAAAAACAGATCTGGGAATAGAGATTCAGTAAATATGGAGTTACACTCCCCCTGAAAATGCAGGTATGGGGTATTCTTTGATACAACTCAGACCGAAGGCCCAGATTTCAGCAGTGAGTAGGAGTACTTTCATGAAGTCAAAGTTAGAGCACCTACTTGTACCCATTCCTGGATAAATTGGATTTGGCTACAGTACTGCATACCATGGTTACATCCTGTTTAGATTTCTGTGATGCACTCTACACAGGGCTGCCTTTGAAAAGTGTGAAGAAACTTCAGTTGCCCAAAAAGATGCAGCCAAGTTGTTAACTAAGATTATCTACGGAGAGCATAAAACTCTCATGTTGCAACAGCTCTATTGGCAGCTGGTCCATTTCTGGGCACAATTCAAAGTGCAGGTTTTGCTCTATAGCGCCCTATACAGCTTGGGTCCAAGTTATTTGAAGGAATTCATAGGCTCATACTAGATTATATATGAGCCCACTAAATCTCGTCTAACATACTCTAGAGCAGGGGTGGGCAGCCTATGGCCCGGGGGCAGGATGCGGCCCCCTGGCCGGTTCTGTCCAGCCCAGGGAGAAGAGCGTTGGGGGCAGGGCCAACCAAAAGGAAGGGGTGCCGCTGCCGCCATCCCATCACGGCGGCTTTGGAGTGCCCCAGGCTCTCCGCCTCCGGCATAGAGAGGCTTTGGATGGCCAGCGTGGGAGGGTCAGTGCCGGTGACGTCGTGGGGAGGAGCCTTTGGACCACTTCCTGTAGTCCCGGATGAGCTGGCTGAGACATTCTGGGAGCCATAGGAGTCAGGAAACTACGGTTCCCAGAATGCCTCAGCCAGCTCATCCGGGGCTACAGGAAGTCATCCAAAGGCTCCTCCCTGCCACGCCACCGGCATCTGGAGTCTCTCCATGCCAGAGGCAGGAGGAGGAGGAGCAGCAGCCTGGAGCCCGGTGCTGCTTCCACCCTCGGGCCCTCACTCACTCCACCGACACGCGACCCTCCATGCAAGAGGGCCAAAGCCCAGGATCACCACCGTGAGGGCACTCCGGAGCCCCCGCTTTGAGGCAGGACCATGGCAATACGGCCTGCTGCTCCACCTCCCTGTGCCCTCCCTCTGCTCTCCTTCCTCCTCCCTTCTTCGCACCTTGTCTTCTTGGATTTTATTTTATTTTATTTTAGTGGTTTTTATTATTATTTTATAATAATTTTATAATAATAATATAATAATATAATAAATAATATAATATGTTATATTATATTGTAATTTCAATATATTATAATGTCTATATATATACTATAATATAATAATTATGATATTAATACTAATAATATATGAACCTGGCAAACACAACCTGGCAAAATGGCACTACCTAAAAGAATCCTCCACTTGATGCGACTGTGTAGCAGAACAGACAACTCCACATCTGTATGCTTGTCCACAGTGTCCTGCCTCATGTACAGAGGAAGAACTGTTTGAGGCTACAGACATCGCAGTTGCCCGTTTTTTGGTCAAGGAGTATTTAGCCGCTTGTGCTCCTTCTATTTTTTATTTTTTTAAAGATATATTTATTCAAAGTTTTGGTTTATACTTGGTTACATAAATGTAAAGAAATAGAAAAAAGAAATTACATTAACTTGTTCAAAATGGGATCGGGGTAAGGGGTAAGGGGGTGAAGGTTTAAAGAAGGATAATGATTATAAAGAATAGGAAGAGCAAAGAATTAGATAAGAGATAAAGGATAAAGAAGATAGGTTGTGAGTTAAAACTATCTACATGGTACTTCCATTCTCCGACGGGTGTTATTATTTATCTTAACCTTTTGTAAGAGTCCTTTTTCTTTTTGTTTGCTTAATTCTTCGTAAGATAGTCATCTAGATATGTCCAGTCTGTCTGTGGCCGTGCATTTGGGGCATTCCTTCTCATATAATCTGTTAGTCTGTCCATGTTCCTAATGTCTAAGATTTTGTCCAGCCACTCGTCCTTCTGAGGAACCTTGTCTGTTTTCCATAGTTTAGCGAAGGTGATTCTTGCTGCAGTAGACATGTAAAAGAAGAGCTTGTCATCATTTTGGTTCATGTTTAAATCTTTGTCTGTTATCCCCAGTAGATAGTATTCTGGCTGCAATGGGAACTTCTTGTGTAAGATAGATTGTACCTCTTTGTGAATAATTCTCCAATATGCTGTTGATCTGGGACACATCCACCACATGTGGAAGAAACTGCCAGTGTGTAATTGGCATTTCCAACACTTTGATGAAGCTTTTTTATACATTATGCCAATTTTTTTTGGTGTGATATACCACCGGTGGAATAGCTTTAGCCAATTTTCCTTTAAATCTGATGCGTATGAATATTTTAGTTTTTTGGACCAAATCTTCTCCCATTCGTGTAGCTTAATTGTTCTTCCTATATTTTTGGCCCATTTCACCATCGAATTTTTTATGTTTTCTGTTTCCGTCTCCCAGTCAATCAGCCTATTGTAGAGTTTTGATATATTCTTTTTATTTGTAACAATCAGTTTCCCCCAAAAGTCCACCTTCTTGTCAAAACCATTTTGTTTGTCTTTTTCAAACATTTGTTTAATTTGAAAGTACTGCAGCCAGGATATGCCCTCTATAGTCGGGGACAGTTCTTCTTGTGATCTCAATTTTGGTTGGCCATTTTCCCATTTCAAAATATCCTTATATGTCACCCAGCTTTTCCATCCTTGTTGTCTCCTGTGTTCCGCTTCCACTGGGGATAACCAAAGAGGGGTTGCAGTATAAAACCGAGTTTTATACTTCAGCCATACTTTTAACAGGGCTGATCGGATAAAGTGGTTGCCAAAGTTTTTCTCGATTTTTGCCTTATCGTACCATATATAGGCATGCCACCCCAGTCGGAGATTAAACCCTTCTAGGGTCAGTAGCTTTTTATTCTTCAGGGAAATCCATTCTTTAACCCACATAAGGGCACAAGCATCATGATAACTCTTCAGGTCTGGAAGACCAAACCCCCCTCTTTCTTTTTTATCAACCATTATTCTATGATTGATGCGGGCCCTCTTCCCTTTCCACAGGAATTTTGATATTGCTTTATTCCAGGTGGCGAATATTTTGTTACTCCTTATTATGGGCAGATTTTGAAACAGGTATAGCAACCTAGGCAGTAGGCTCATTTTCACCGCCGCTATCCGTCCTAAAAAGGAGAGGTTTAAAAGACTCCATTGTTTTAAATCCTTAGAAATTGTTTCCCAGGTCTTATCATAATTATTTTAAGTAGTTGTGCATTCTTAGCTGTTATCCAAATTCCTAAGTATTTAATTTTGTTTTTTATTTGAAAATTAGATTCCTTTTGCAATGTCTCTTGTTTTGTCTTTGATATGTTTTTAGTTAGCATCTCTGTTTTTTTCGCATTAATCTTTAGGCCGGCTACCTTCCCATACTCCTGTATAGTTTCCAGCCATTTTTTTATAGTCTTAACTGGGTCTTGTATTATGCAGATAAGATCATCTGCGTAGGCCTTTATTTTATATTCTTGGTTTTGTAGTTTTAGACCTTGCAGTTCTTTATTTTCCCTTATTGCTTTTATCAGTATCTCCAGCGCCATTATATAAAGAAGCGGGGAGAGCGGGCATCCCTGTCTTGTTCCTTTGTTAATCTTAAAATTTTCTGTTTAATTCCCATTTATCTGTATTCTTGCTCTCTGTTCACTATAAATTGCATTGATAGCAATGTTAAATTGATGACCTATATCCAGTTCCTGTAACATAGATTTAAAAAAATTACAATTTAAATTGTCGAACGCTTTCTCCGCGTCCAGGGAGAGAAGTGCCATTTCCTTCTGGATATTAATATCATAAAATTCGATAGTGTTGAGAATTATACGTAAATTGTCTTTAGTCCCTCTGTTTGGCAGGAATCCCGCTTGTTCTTCCCCTACCCATGTTCTCCTTCTATTTTTAATAGCCACCGGTAGGGCCTCCCATGCCAGATAGGTCACAACCGAAGGGTCTGACAAAGAGCGTCAATGGGCAGGATGGGCTCTCTAGCCTCTTGGCAACCATCCTTGGAGAAGGAAAACTCTAATTTCAAACCGGGGCAGATGGTGCTCATCTAACCCTGTAAGGTCAACCATTTAAGAGAAGGAAACTCAAACCAAACTTACGACCTGAGGATCTCGCTGCCACCGTCCAAGCTTGCTAGGTCCCAGCAGACGAACCTAAAGGGTGAGGCCAGTTCTGTGCACGCTGCGTTCCACCAGAAAAATCCATTGCACAGGCTTGAAGGACACATCCAATTGACTATCTCGGATTGGCCTTCTTAGTCATCAACGTGCTTGTAGAAAGCGTGGGATGAGTCCTTCCTGAATCTTCGTTTGCGAAGAAAAGCAAAGAGAGAGAGAATACTGATATATCCGATGCTTTCAATATGAAATAAATAAATATTATATATAATATATAAACATTTCTTGGGGCTCCATGAGAAACTTTTGCTTCAAAAGGGGCTCTGCAGCTGGAAAACTTTGATAATCCCTTTCCTTTTGTCACTCTATTCAGAGACTGGAATGGTTCTTTTTAAAAATAAAAATTAATATACAGTATTGACATTGACCCTGGATAAGTCAACCCTGGCTTTTTTTGGGAGGGGGTGTGTGTCAGTTTTTGACTATAATGTCTAATCTTATACATGGGACTAAAGGGTAGAATTGTTTGCCTCTAAAAAACATTCCCCCCTCATAGGTCTTTCAGCAGCTACTGAATTTATGGAACCTAATAAGTATCATTTAATAATAACAAATCTACTTTGTTGTCTTGTTATCCTACCTTGGCTATTCTAACCTAAGCAAGTTCAGTTTCTTTTGGTTTTATACCTCAGCATCCATAGGGATTATTTTATTCATGATTTGTAAACTCAGATTTTCTCAAGCCTTTAAACAACAAGCTTCCTACATGGACATATTCAGTGGTCTAATAAAGCTACCCGCTTTGTGTTACTTGTGTAATTTGAGACTATATCGTCAAGTTCTCACGGCATCTTGATTAAATAAATCCACATCCAACTGTGATCTTGTGCATGTTTACAAAGACCTAAGAATTGTTGAACAAAATAGAAACTTATGTTTCGGCAAACAAATACTTGAGTAATCCTGAATATGTACTCTCCTACAGGTTGACACATGTGTGAAATTCCTAGTGTTGACTGACTTTCCTTGGAAGCTATAAGACAACTGTTGCTTGGCTAGCCTGTTGCTTTTCCAGATTGATTATGACGTATGTTTTGTTTGTTTGGTTTTTTAAAAAGATCTGCTTATCCCCTACTTATAGGATCAAGCATCTGTGTTTCTCATTGGCATGATTAGAGGCTCTGACAGGACCTTTTATTTTCAATTTACTGAGGTTTGCCATATTAGAGCTTGATATATTCATAATTAAATTGTGTGAATGTTAAAATGACAAGTTATTGGTGATAAAGGTTTGCCAAGACTATATTGTGCTTATATTATATACAATATCTTGCAGCTTTCATACTTGAACTGCTATTAGAAAGAAATGCTTATTTTAAATTGCATTATTTTACTACATAATATAATAAATATAATAATAATAATAATTCCATAGCAGAAACATGTTCTGTTTTAAAATGTCCTACATTATGCCCTTTTGAGTCAGTAGCTTTGCCAAGATAACAAACTCTGCTTCCTCAATAGTCATTTCCACAGCTAAATAAACAGACTTTTCTCTCAGACCTAGATTCTGTTGGTATTTTCTTGATGGAAAAAGGAAGCAAACAAAAACATGTAAATGTCAAGTAGACCCTTGAAATGCCACTGACCCGAATAAGAAAACAACATTACTAACTTATGGAAATGCTCAAATAAACTGCAAATGTAGAAAACAGAGGCATCGTTCTTATTAAGTATGAAAAACATTATGTGGGTAAGATATGCTGGGAAGGAGAAGTGAGATGCAATGAAGATTCCCAGTTAACTCTAGTTTTCTATTTTGTACAAACTAGAAAACTACAGCTAACAGTAGGATCTTAAACCGTGGTTTGAAATTGATCTAACTAAAATCTTGGCTTATCTTAAGCAGGTAACCATAGTTTATTACTTTGGAGAAAACAGGATACTGTGATTTATTGGAGACTTCCCCATTTTATATAGATAAATTTCAAGGGAGAAAAAAGGAGTTATATTTACATCTCAGTTATCACTTTTTGTTTTGTTTTGTGTGGTCTCTTTCAGAAGAAAGTAAGTTCTTCAAGTGTTTCAAGTGTTGTTGAAGAAATAGAAACATAGTAAATATCGCAGGCTAGGGATGTCTCTAGCCTAGACACATTGCTGGCTTAGTTGTTAAGTACAGTTGTCATGTTTCTCCTTTTTTCAAGAGGGCACACAATTAGTTTTTGGCCATACATACATCTTTTAGTATATGAGAGAGCGTCATGATGAGTAGTGCTTCAATGAATCATTGTAATTTTGGTGGAAATTTAACAGAAGCCATAGTACCATATATCAAGGTAGATAGTAGATAGTTGGTGATGGAAGGTGTTGGTTTCATCCCCTTATTGCTGCTTTTTTGTTATGTCAGGAGCGACTTGAGAAACTGCAAATCTCTTCTGGTGTGAGAGAATTGGACGTCTGCAAAGACGCTGCCCAGGGAATGCCCAGATGTTTTCTTATGTACCAGAATGGAAAGCTGGATCTGACATACAGGAGCTCATCCCCTTGTTGCTGCTTAAAATGCTTAACTTGTTGCACCTTTCTGGATCTTACTACATTCTGTCTCAACTCCTACAACTACATAATCATGCTTTATACTTGAGGCCTTCATACCACTTTATATTAACAGAAGTGCAGGCAAAAATTTAAAAAACCAGGAAGTTTTAAAGATGCTGCCACAACGCCCCTCCCCGGTTTCCTCCCCCTTCTTTTCTCCTTCTTGGTCTCATGACTGAAACGATACGGTTTTCTAGTCCGTTAAAGCTAATACTATGATATTATCTTTAGGAGGGCATTATACTCTTAGTGTTTTTGTTGTCACAGGCTACTATGACTACATCTCTGGAATTACATTGCCTGAGTTTGAAGCAAAATTATCTATTGTGTGTTTATGTATGTATGTATATGTCTTATTATTGAGAGTCAGTGTGGTTTAGGGATCTGAGCATTGGACTATTTATTTATTTATCACATTTCTATCCTGCCCCTCTCAGCCCGAAGGCGACTCGGGGCGGTTTACACAAGGCAGTCTCTGCCCTTCAATCAAAAAACGACCAACAAAACAATAACCATATAACACAACAATTAGCAATTAAAAACATACAATTACAGTTCTCAGCATCACGTTGAAATCACTTTCCGTCACATCGTCAGGCCCTTCCACACAGCCCTATATCTCAGAATATCAAGGCAGAAAGTCCCACGATATCTTCTTTGAACTGGGTTATCTGAGTCCACACTCAGATAATGTGAGATTTTCTGCCTTGATATTCTGAGATATAAGGCTGTGTGGAAGTGCCCTGAGAGAACCTTAGGGTCACCAAAAGATGGAAATGACTCGAAACCACGCAGCTTGTCTTGCTATGAAATTCAATGATGCCTAAATATAGTAGTAATCTTTATGGAATAGTTCTATTAAAAGAAAAGATTTCTTCACTATTTGATATCTATCTTTCAACATATGCTGCACTTTGGGACTCAAAGTAGGCATCTGAATAAAACTTTAGAATAAAGCATGGCAGATGTTTTTATTGCTGTGTGAACAGTGTTGGAATTATGCTGGAATTAGAATAAGCTGGAATGCCAGCTCTGTGCACAGAGTTGTTTAGCTGTTCTACTATTTGCTAATCACACCAAAGCATAATGAGGTCAAATGATGGAAGGTTTGGAAATACTTTTAGAATGTTGAATGTGCATGAGGGAATATTTGAGAAGCATTCAAACATTGCTGTTCAATACATTATTATTGTCAAGCTTTAAAAAAAAACATGTTGGAAGGAAAATCCATAGCCTGGGAATGAGAACTCAGAGCCAAGAAACAGTCCTACGCAGAAAATCAAACCAAATAACTCAAGGAGCAATAAGTCAGGTACTTCTAACTTACACGGCTGCATCTTTTTTCTTTCTGTTCTAACTGCAGACAGTCCCCAAGTTAAAATATCCGACTTACATACAACTCATAAAAATCTAAAAATCAATCCGGCAAAAACAGAGATCCTCTGGCCTGGCCGACCCGACCCTCACTCACCACTACCACTCTTTGAAGGCGAGCCCCTGTCCTCGGTTCCGGCGGTGAAGAGCCTGGGAGTGATTCTGGACGAGCGACTGTCGATGGTAGCCCAGATCCAGGCTGCAGCCAAGGCGCCTTCTTTCATCTTCGCAGGGCCCGACGGCTGGCCCCCTACCTACCATCAGAGGCGTTGAAGACTGTGATACATGCCACCGTGGTCTCTCGACTTGACTATTGTAATGCCCTGTATGCGGGTCTACCACTGTCCACGACTCGGAGGTTGAGACTTGTTCAGAATGCAGCGGCCAGACTCATTTTTGGGGCATCGGCTAGGAACCATATCTCACCAATCCTAAAAGTTCTTCATTGGCTGCCTACAGAGTTCAGAGTGATCTATAAACTCATGGCGCTAACCTTCAAAGCACGGCAAAGAACCGGACCAGCCTATCTGGGCGATCGGCTGACAGACCAACGCAGTGAAAGACCAGCGCGTGCAATAAATGGTGACCGTATAGCTATCCCAGGGGTGAGAGAGGCCCGGCTGACAAAGACCCGACGGAGAGCCTTCTCTGTGGTGGCCCCTGTGATCTGGAATACACTTCCGCCTGCTCTCAGGGCCACATCGGCCCCAGCCAGATTCCTGTCCGACTTGAAAACTTGGCTCTTCTGCCAGGCGTTTGGGGATTGACTAGATAACCTTGGAGGCTGGGCCCTTTATGGTTCTCTGTACCTGTGTTTTTAATTGATGTACCTGTGTTTTTTAAATGATGTAAGTCGCCCGGAGCACCAACGGTGGAGGGCGACTCACAAGAAATAAAGTTATTATTATTATTATTATTATAGTTAAGAACCAGGGGGTGGGAGAGAGAGAGAGTGAGAGAGAGAGAGTGAGAGAGAGAGAACAGGAAATGAAAGGGAAATTCACTCCTGGAAGGGTTATCATGGGGAAAAGGTGTTGATCCTTGTTGATCTTTTTCACTGATCCTTGTTTCCACAGCAAACCAAATTTTTCAAAATATAATTATCACAGGAACAGAAAATGAAAAGAAATCTTTTGAACAGGCACACAGACTGCAAAATAAACACCACAGTGGTGTTAACACTTCCCTATGCTATCCAAAGCGCGCACGTGTGTGTGTGTGTATATGTGTGCGCGCGTAACTGGAGTTACATTTAAAAATGTACCTGTTCCAATTTCCATACAAATTCAACTTAAGAATAAACCTACAGAACCCATCTTGATGTCAATTTAAAGTCCCATAATGATTTTTGAAACCTGACTTATTATTTGAGAATTTTTTAAAAAAATTAAGCCATTACTGGTGTGCTGTCACAAAATCATTACTGTATTGAAAGAGGCATACATAGAAGAGGGAGGGTGACCAGAACAAGCAGTAGGAAAACCCTGAGGGACTCACAGGGAGCGTCGGCCTTTTCTTCCCTCTTCTGCCATGCACTACTGCTGCTTCCTCCATCTCCAGTCTGACTGCCAAGGTGGAGGGACACAGCAAGTTGTCTAGCAGGTGAACAGGACATAGATTCACCTGGCAGGAGGATGGTGGCCAGGAGCTGTCTTCCTGCAGGGCACCATTTAGTAGTGGCAACAGCGATAATGGGCTTTCCAGGGCATCTCCTGTATTCAGCCACCCCCACTCCCTACTTGCCTGCTCACTGCTTCCATTCAAGTGCAAAAAAATGCAGCTGCCACCTCTCACAACCCGGGACTGTTGTGTGCACATTGAAATGGCAGTCTCAGGCTTCAGAAAGTTACCATTGCTACACCATAGCCATATTCCTCATCCTTTCTAGAAGGGAAATAGACCTCTGCTGGAGTTCCTTAGTCCACCGTGATAAGAGTATAGACTGCTTCTACACTGCTATTTAGCTTGAGTTAGGGTATGGATTAAATATAACCAGTTTGCTCTGGGTTGCTTACACAGGCACTTCATGAACCAGCTTCGACCTGGAATGGTGGTCACAAAGATCCGCTGATTGAGAATAAATCTGATCCAGGGATCCCCCCTCCCCGATTTCATCAGGCAAGATGGACTGAAGCAGGCCAAAGCAAGAAAGTGAAAGTGAGCATTCCCACAAGACCTCTGTGGTTTCCTTTTTGGGGAGGAAGTGTTTGTTTACCTTCCACCTTTGTATTATTCCGTTTTCTTTCTCTGAATGCTTCTGCGATAGCCCGTTCCTTAGAAACACTTTGCATTTTGGTCTCAAATTCCTTGTCTGCATCGTATGTAAACTGATTGGTTTCAGCAGATTTTATGGTTTGATCCAGAATTTTTGATGAGTTTCCGTCTGAATGTATGTTGCCGCACACATTTGGGGCTGTATCTTTTGTAGACACCCTAATATTGAGTCTGCACAAAACGATCTAATGATCATAATGCAAGCTAGAGCCACTCCATACCTGGCTAAATTTAAATGTAATGTGGGCATGGAAACTTATCTTTCCTTCAAGCTACCACTATATATCAGATTTTTTTTTACCAGGGCTAGATTCGAGCAGCTTGACATTATGTCCAAGCTGGGGCGACATCAGAAAATTCCCTACATGAGGAGAACCTGTGGGTGTCATGAGGTAGAAGTCAATGCAAACAATGGGTTAAACCGTTCTTATAACATAGAAAAACACACTGACAGTGTATATCAATAGTAGGTATTATTTTCTATTCAATCAAAAAATGTTGATGCAAAAGGTACAATCAGAAATATTTATAACCTCAGATATTTAGCAGAATAATATGCAATAAAGAATGTTACAATACAAATATATCACTTAAAGATTATATCACAAATCATATAATTATTCACACCATGTGTAAGGACTTCACTTTAATCCTGTGAGGGAGCCAGGGGGGCTCAAAAAACTTATATGATTTGTGATATAATCTTTAAGTGATATATTTGTAATTTAATATGGATACATTTACTAGTTTTACTTACCCTTGTCCTCTTTCAACTTTTATTCTCAGTAATTAATTAATTTTTAATCTTTTAAACAAAAAGTTTTGTAGATAGGAGTGGGTTTAGCACGATGGTATGTAGGTATGTTTTGTATTCACATTGGCATTTACTGTATGTATGTGTATGTTCTGTATGATTTGATATGGTCAAAATTGACTAATCAATAAAGAATTTATCTTATCTTGAGTCAGCTTCAAGTTGGATTTTATTACCTGTTTAGAAGGGCCTTAAGTTAAAGTGCCCCAGATAAAGATCCAGGAGAATGTGCACCTGGCAATACTCCCCTGCCTCCTCAACATCAGATTGTTGTATGAGTATGTGTGCACCTAGCTGCCATGCGCATACTTTTTATGCTCTAAGATACAGCTAGGAATATAGACTGGGCCAAGGTTTGCCCATGGTGGTAATGGCGACTTAACTTAATCTACATTCCTAAGGAAGGCGAGCAAACCACTGCTTCCATTCTGGAAAACAGGATGAAAGCAGACAGCAGACCAGCAAATGTGGAGGTCTGTTTGTTTAACTGTTTAAATATCTTCAAGTATATTTAAAGGAAAATAAGCTACATATGTTTTATAATAAAGAATGCATGTACTTTATCAATGTTTTGTAAACTGTAACCTGGTTTTCTTCTTCTAGTTATCCAAATACTACTGCAGTATTTTAGCAATGGAGAAAAATGACAGTATTGTCCCCAGTATCACTCAGCTGGAACATTTTTTAACAGAGCATAACTCAAATGTTGTTTGGCTCCTTGTTGGTATGTAAAATGTGTTTTGTTAAACTTTTCACGTGCTTTTTAATATTGTAAAATATCCCATTTTAGATTAATATATCAAGCATTTTGAATCACAATTGTACTATATAATTGTGACAATTAACTGAAAAGGTTCTTTGTTAATAATCTTGGACTCGATAATCCCAAACAAATCTTAACCACTGATCTTGCCCCTGTCACTGAAGAATAGTAAGTTTCCAGTAGATTTTTTTTATCATAATGACCTGGAAAAACAGCAACAACATGCTTATGTGAGATTGAGCTCTTATTTGTAAAAGGTGAAAAGATTTTAAATAACGTTTTGTCTACATATAATGCAGGTAAAGAACTAGTGTTGCTTGGAATTCAACAGGGTGTAGCTGGGGTCTGTTTGTATTTTTGAAACAGCAGCAACAGCAATACTGATTGCTGCTTTTTAAAAAGTGCATATCCTTATGTTTGTGGAGGAGGACTTTTTCCCCAGAGAGTGGGGTAGCAGCTGATGAAATTAAGACAAATGATAAACTCCCCATGGCTTCAGCAAATAGTTCTTATTTGCTTCTGTTTTTACTTAGCCATGATTTTACAAAAATGTCCAAATCTAGATAAATTGTAGCCTTTAACTTAAGTTATTAGAAACAAACTGTAGGGAATTAGTGTTTCTAAGGATATTGGCTCTTTTTGGGGGAAATATGAAAACAAAAACTGTTAGGAATTAGTCTTCATTTAGCAAAGGTACAGCTTCTGTTTCTCAATGTGCAAATGTGAGGCTTAAATGAGAGAAATAAACAGAAGGATTTGATATGCAGTAAAACCCCTGGTGCTCTAACAAAGAGTGTGGAGAGAGAAAGAATGATGGAATTTTCCAACACAAACACATTTTAGACTGTTAGTAAGGCTCATAGTTTGTTTCAGTATATCATATTTAATAGTAATCAAAAGTTGTGGCTTTTTGGACTTCTGTAGTTATTTGAAAATTGGAGGTAGGTCTTCTGATTTCTGTCATGGCCATGCTGGTGGAAGTTAGCACAAGGCAGTCAGGTTCTCTCTGTATATCTCTTAAGCCACAGTATAGCTTTTCATGTAACTTAGGCAGAGTATAGCATAAGTGGATATCTGGCCATCCAGAACAGAGTCTAGACCAGGCATGGGCAAACTCCAGGTGTTTTGGACTTCCACGATTCCTAACAGCCTACTGGCTGTTAGGAATTGTGGGAGTTGAAGTCCAAACACCTGGAGGGCCAGAGTTTGCCCATGCCTGGTCTAGACCATAACGTTGAACTGTTCTAGCACTCAAGCTGAATTGTTGTGCTGAAAATCAATTGTTCCATTAATTTTCTTAAGCCTGGACTGTTCTAAAACATATTATAATTTCTTTTGCAGCTACAATTTTGTCTTGTGGATGGATTATTTACCTAACTTATTATAATTCCCGGAACATTGGATTGATTTTAACATTAGTTCTCAACAGATTACATAAAAATGGCTACATCCATATTGGTAAGTCTTCTGGCATTTGTGTGAAATAAAATCTATTCTGAATATATCCTAAAATTCACTAAATATTTACAGAATATATACTAAAATACAAGGCTAATTTAATTTATTTCATGTCAAAAGCATTGCATAAATGAAAGTGTTGTAAAGTTATGCTTTTTTAGTTGGAAAGATTAGCCATTTACAAGAAATGTTGCCCAGGGGACACCCAACTGTATTTGCTCAATCTTTGAGGAGGCTTTTTCCATGCCCCCCCCCCCACTGGGCTAATAACAGAGCAAGAGAGGGAGTCCAAATTAGCATAAAGTAAGCATTTTAAACTCCTATATATTTCAGAGTACAAAAGAGCACTAAGTGCATGTTCTGCTGTCTCATTCATATCAGTGTGACAGTCAAATACCCTACTATGGTGGAATAGAAGCATATACATTAAATAAAAAGTATGTCCACTGTCAGAATCCTCCATGTCTTAAAATGTGCATAATATGAGAACAGACTGACTGAGTGAATGGGTGAAAGAGAGAGAGAGAGAGACTTACCTATACTCTGCATACTATCATCTTCATTAAAGTCTCCTTGTTTTGAACAGTTGGATCATAGATTTGGAAGGGCTAACTAGTCAGTCCCCCAGCCAGTGCAGGAGTGCACAGCTAAAGTACTCCTGTGGGGTGGGCATCCAACCTATGTTTTAAAATCTTCAAAGAAGGAAAAGGCCAAGAAGGAAAGATCTGCCATCCATTGCAGGCTATTCCACTGTTGAACAACAATTACCATCAAAAAGTTCTTTGTAATGTTAAATGTTCCATTTGAATCTATGTTCTGTAGAAGAATGAGCAAGCTGATTTTTGCTACTCAAGAAACTAGTTTGCGTCCTAGTTTTTTGAGTAGCAGAAATCAGCTTGCTCATTCTTCTGCATGACATCCTTTCAGATATTTGAAGATGGCTATCACATCTCTCAGCTGTCTCTTCTCCAAGCTAAATATGCCCAGCCTCCAAGCCATTGCTTATAGGGGCTGGTTTCTAGACCTTTTAGGTCTAAATTGTGGGATGCTGAGATGGATTTTATATCATGCTGTATCATGGTGATATGATACATTTTACAATGCAGTCTGAGCCCTGCCACATGCACAATGGAGGTCCTTCTTATAGCAACACCAGAGGCACTCCCAAGTGGCCAGCTACTGGTCAAAAGACATTTAGTATAATGCCAGGTTTTTAACTTTGTATCCTCAGTTTGCTTCTGACACAATAAATAAATATGATGATATGAGAATGATTGATGATTTTCAGTGTCGAGATGCCTTTTCCCTCCTTTACCTTTTAAAATACAATAGGAGGACAATTTTGAAGAGTCATTAGATCAAAGGCTGGAATAAACTTGCTCTGCCAGGGGTTGGATAGCTGGCAACTGAAGATGTGTAGGATACTGAATAAATGTGCTTTAGTTCTATGTTGCTGTCATTTCTAATGTATTCTTAGTATTTGGGTCAGTCATGTTCATAGCCATTACCAGCATAGTTGGGTTTCGCAGGTCTGGGGATCCAGCTCTCTGCTTCTGAGATGCTCTGGAAACAGGACTGCCAAAAATGATAAACCAAACAAAATTGATATTCTAAAGTTGGAGGGCAAGGGGCTCTGACCTCTTTAAAAGGTGACTTGCTGCTCTTAAGTGTTATCAGGAGGGGCAGTTCACATTTATTTTCTTGAAAAAGGGCAACCAGGTTAAAGGCCTACAGTTATGCAACAATGGAATGAATTCTACTGCAAGTTGGTAGCCTTTCATTTGTTGGAAATGTTTAAACAGATTTGGATACGCATCTCTCAGGTGTCTAATTCTATAATTCTTGTCCTGCAGCCTTAAAGATGACATATCTCAGCTACACAGTTGCACCTTTGATCTAGTCCAGTGGTCTCCAACCTTTTTTTGACCAGGGATCACTTCAACCAGGGACCACTCTCCAACATTAATACCAAAGCGGTTACGAATCAGTTTTTGGTCAACTTTAGATTTGGTTTGGTTATTTGGGGTGCTATTCAGAAAATTGCATTGGCTAGACCACATCAACTCTAGTTTCTGATATGGAACACATGCCATCCAATAGTCGCTATTTTCTCACCCACAGAAAACCATATTTAATAATCTAGAACTGATGTGGTAGTAGTACTCTTTTGTGGGTAGTTAGTCTCTTGGGTCCCGACATCCCTGTTGCCTCAACACTATAAGAGAGTTTTTGGGAGACCAGTCTCTTTTGTTACTGCATGGTTTTGAAGGCAACATTTTAGTAATGGTGAAGCCACGGACCATATTTTCATTTTTGGAGACCACTGGTAGTCCATGGACCACAGGTTGGGAATCACTCTAGCCAATCTGAGAAAAATTGATGTGTGTAAAAATTGACTAACTTGATTTTTTAAAATGTATGTTGACTGAATTATTTTTCTCCCCAACGTAGGTTCCTTTTCGTTCTCTGTCCTGTCTGGAAAAATCATGGTTCGTGAAATTTATTATATTACAGAAGACATGTCTATCAGGTATTGACTTATTCCCAGTATACAAGGTCATCCTCACAAAATAATAGGTACTAGTGCATTTAAAACAGTATGAAACTGGAAGCAGAAGTTATATTGCAAATCTAGTCATTCACCACAGTTGGTTCTCTTAGCTTGGGGTGATGTGTAACGCCACAGCAAACCACTTCTTAACAACTCTTGTTAAGAAAACCCTGTGATAGTTTCACCTTGGAATTGCCATAAAGACTGATGAGGCTGGTTTAATGTGTAATGATGACTTTGTATAGTTTTAATTATGTTGTTTTTATCATGTTATGTTGATGTTGTGATTTTATTGTATTGTTGAAATAGCCTCTTAATGGGCCTGAATGTAAGCTGCCCTGAGTCCCCCTTCTGGGGTTGAGAAATATGGTAAATAAATAAATAAATAAATAGGAAATGATTTGAATGCACACAAATATCTCGAGGGCTACATGTTCTCTATCTCTGGGTTTGATTGTGCTATTTTTTGTTTCAATTATTAGTACTAGTATAGTAAGGATGAACAGAATAGGTTAAAATCAGATAGTTTTGTAAAAAATGATGCCCTCTTCTAAATTTAAAATAACGAGGTTTGTTGTACCTTTGTCATCTCTGATCCAGAGCATAGCACTCCAATAGAAAATGGTGATAAGCAGCAGTATGTGGTGTATTTTAAATGAAGAGCAGTTTTGATAATCTTTACATTGTTTGAAGTAGTGTTTCACTTTATTGAACACACACACACATATGTACATATGTATATGTGTGTGTGCGTGACAATTCTAATTATATAAACATATCTTTTAGAATACAAGATGGATTCATTATATTTCGTTGGTGGAAGATGTATAATCCAAAGCAGAAACAGCATGGTAAGTTTTATTCAAAAGTAATACATTGGATTCTGTAATTCTATAACAGTAAAGTGTTTGCATCCTGTAAAGTAAATGAATCTTTTAAAAACCCTGTTACACAAAAAAGGACCTGTACTTTTCTAAACAACATCTGTAGATTATAATATTGAATATGCACCCCTTTGTTGTTGCTTTTTTCAAAATCTTTTTTTATTTTGAATATTAGAAATAGAGAGGGGGGAAAGGGGAGGGAGATTGGGAATTTGGGAACTTGGGAAAGGGAGGGAAAGGGGAAAAAAGAAAAGGAGGGGGAAAAACAAAGGAAGAGAGGATCTCTTAACATGCCCCTTTGTTGTTTAGCAAAACACACAGGGAGACAGTATATTATCAAAAATAAAGTGTATATATTAGCATACAAATGAAGTGGGAGACACTGGCAGAGAACAATAACAGTTCTCTGGGGCTTACATAAGCAATATCAGTGGTGTAAATACTATATCAAAGAAAGCGCGGCGTGGTCCCTGGGCGAAGTTCCAGGCAGCGGCGCAAACAAGTTCGAAGGGGCAACAGGATGAACAACGAGGGAAGGGGATCAGTTACACAGGCGGAGAGGAAAGATTAATCCAGGAGTAAACTCTGCAGCGATCCCAATTCGCTGTAATTGGCGATAGAGGCTAAATGCCTTTGTTTGTAATCCAAGCTCCTAAAGCGGCCGATAGCCGGGAGCAATGCTGCTCAAATGCGCTTCGTGTTCTGTTGCCGGAACGAGATGCGCCGACCTCGGAGGTGACCCAAAGAGGGGACCACGGGAGCTGTGTCAGCGTTGCAGCCCACTCAGAAATGCCGGGCACGCCGCAACTGTTTCAGCTGCAGGGGGCCCAATCCATTTTGCCAAATAATGGCTTTTTCAAGCGGCCAGGGTGCGGTGAAGATCACAGGCGTTTCACAGAACATACATTATCGTGCAATGGCATGGCCCCATCATAGGTAGTTCCATGGACCCGAAGGTGTATGGAACTACCTATGATGGGGCCATGCCATTCGGGTCCATGGAACTACCTTCGGGTCCATGGAACTACCTATGATGGGGCCCCCTGCAGCTGAAACCGTTGCGGCGTGCCCGGTGTTTCTGAGTGGGCTGCAACGCTGACCCAGCCCCCGTGGTCCCCTCTTTGGGTCACCTCCGAGGTCGGCGCATCTCGTTCCGACAACAGAACATGAAGCGCATTTGCGCAGCATTGCTCCCGGCTATCGGCCGCTTTAGGAGCTTGGATTACAAACAAAGGCATTGGGATCGCTGCGGAGTTTACTCCTGGATTAATCTTTACTCTCTGCCTGTGTAACTGATCCCCTTCCCTCGTTGTTCATCCTGTTGCCCCTTCGAACTTGTTTGCACCGCTGCCTGGAACTTCGCCCAGGGACCACGCCGCGCTTTCTTTGATATGGTATTTACACCACTGATATTGCTTATGTAAACACCAGAGAACTGTTATTGTTATTGTTCTCTGCCAGCGTCTCCCACTTCATTTGTATGCTAATATATACACTTTATTTTTGATAATATACTGTCTCCCTGTGTGTTTTGCTATCGTGTATTTACAGTACATGATTTCTTTGTGTATGAACCTTTGTTGTTTAGGCCTTATCAATTTCAGTGTTTCCATGTGAAGCCTGATTGAGATTTTCTCATTCTCTCACCATATTTTAATTATTTCGTAGTAGCTGATATGTTTGGAAATTATGTTCGAGCACACCATCTGCAGATCAGTGGCTATTTAGCTATTGCTAGACATATTCATGAAGGATAGAGCTAATGGAGTAATTGAGGCTAGTGGCCACAAATACATGTTGAAATAATGAATTTGATATGGAGCTAATTTACAAACTATCTTAGATTCCAACCCCATTAGAGCTGTATGTAGCAGAAACATAACATGCATTAGAAATATAGTACCAGGAAAAGAAGCCTGCTATTCCTTAGAGGCAGAAAAATCATGTGATGTTGAATTGCAACTCCCCTGTGTAGAATAAATGCTGGCTAGAAATACATTTGATCAGTGTCTAATATTTGGCTTCTGAAGTAATATTTCATACATTTAGTGAATGAATGCTTATGAAAGCTTAAGCCAAAAATAAAATATATTACAGTACACGTTGATATGGGGTTTTGTCCTTATTCCTTGTGATTTGTCGAGAGAGAGAGAGAGAGGGAGAGAGAGAGAGGAGAAAATAATACTGGTATTGGAAGTGATATTTTTGTTGTATGTGACTTGTATGCTGCATTTTTGACTAATGTCATTTGTGGAAATCAACAGCTTTATTATATGATTCAAAGTGTAAAGCTATGTAAATAGTCACGGTTTTCACTTTTCTTCTTATTGGTTGAGTTGTCTACTAAGGTCTAATAAACCATACCTATTGACTTTTTCTAATGCAATCCATTTGTCATACAATGAGCATGACTATACTAGGTAGGTCAAAGGCAAGAGTGCTTTACAAGCAGTGTAGTTGCTTTCGGTTTTACCTGAGTATATTAAATGTAAGAGGAATGTAACTCTTTACTACTGGGAAAGAAAGTTGTCTAGTATCTATCTATCTATCTATCTATCTATCTTCCACGAGTCATTTGCTCTATCTATTTATCTCTACCATGGAAGTGAATGTGTTGAAAAAAGTTTCTAGTTTCTGGTTGTAATGCAATAAAGATATGGAAAATTTTGGGGGAATGGAGGAGTTCATTTATGCATTTCCAATTCATTTAATTGAAATGTAAAAAAAAAATCCACCATCTCAACTCAATGACCTCCTACAGTCAGTTCTGGAGATTTTCATGATATTTATCTACATAGGAAAGATAACCTCTCTGCCCGATAAAAAAAAAATTCAGATGCTGCATTGCACTTTTTCGTTTTCATAGTAAATATGCTAGATATAAAGAGAAATAGTTAGCAAACTAATAATCTACTTCGAGACCCAATTTACTGGAATATCAAAAGAGTTCATGTCTCTTGAGTAAATAAAATAGTTGTCTTTAATGGAGAAAAGACCTAGTTAATTATGACAAAATTGTTTTTAATTAGGTCATACTGCTTGGAACTGAAGGTGTGGTATATCACTCTTGTTTTATATTATAATAGATGATCAGGTATAGCTTTGAATGTGACTCAACACATTAAGAAACGGACATATTCATATATGGGGGGGTGGTCTGTATAACTAGTGGCTGTTAAATAACCTGTACAATTAACTTGAGTACGCTTATGAATAGCAACCAGGAAGATGAAGCAAAGAGGAATGTTAAAATTAGAGCAGGTGACAACTTCCCTGCATCTCCCTAATTTCGAAACTCATTACAGGTTTCACGCTGCTGTAGCACTTACACAGCTAAAATCCTTCTTAGAAATCTCCTATTGACTTCCTGCTTGCACTGGGCTCCATGTTTTGCTCAGAATTTGAGATCTGGGGCTCTAAAAATAGGCTGATGATTATATGCAATGGGTTTCCCACCCCTAAAGTAAATCTCATGCTGTTTATAAGGAGCTGAGTATGTGTTGCAGTAACAATTTGAAAAACAACTACCCAGAAGTTTAGCTTCAAAACCTAGAAGGGACTATTAGCAGTATAGTCACAGATGGTTTTACCCGTGTTTTACATCTCTTTTATCAAATCAGTTGTCCTTGCTCCTCCTTCTCTTAACTCTTAGGAAGAATTGCCAGTAAAAGTGGAATGACATAAGCAGAGCTAAATTGAGAAACATTCTTCATCCACGTGGACATATGTAGGATAGTGGTGAACAACTGTCTCCCTGCTAGGATAAACCCCATTTTATCCTTTTCTGATGCCATCTGAAAACAATTTTGCCTCTAAATGGCTGATCATATCTCAGAGCCTCCAAAAGTTTATCTGGGGCATTTTAGGGCTCACACTTACCTTGTTAAGGCTCCTGTTAGCTCATCTTTCAAAATAGAAAGTGAATATACTGTCACATTGTGTTTTGACAATAAAACTTTAAAAAGTGAGTGCCCCCCTTCAGTTGGGCCGAAATAGTTACACTGATGTGAACAATTTCAGTCAGTGGGTAAGTTCAAGGACTTACGGGCTGCAAAAATGGTCTTTAAGGAATGTATGTATTCCATGATCTGTATGCTAGCAATACATAGGATATGGTCTTTAAAAACAACCCAAAATGGGCTGCAATCTATAAAAGTAATGTCAAAATAAATGTTTATTTATTTATTGGGGCAGAATCAAGTTGAGGGTACAGTTAAAATGTATTTAAAACACAAAGTTTAAAAATGGCTTATGCTAAAGGTCCTTTGACCAGAAGCTGGCCACTTGAGTGCCTCTGGTGTTGCTGTGAGAAGGTCCTCCATTGTGCATGTGTCAAGGCTCAGGTTGCATTGTAGTAGGTGGTCTGTGGTTTGCTCTTCTCCACACTCGCATGTTGTGGACTCCACTTTGTAGTCCCATTTTACTGGAATATCAAAAGAGTTCATGTCTCTTGAGTAAATAAAGTAGTAGGGTTGTCTTTGATGGAGAAAAGACCTAGTTAATTACGATAGAAGGTTAGCTCTGCATCTCGCGGTGCCAGACTGCAGCCTGTTCAGTGCTTTCCAGGTTGCCCAATCTTCTGCATGTCCAGGAGGGAGTTTCTCATCCGGTCTCAACCACTGATTAAGGTGCAGGGTTTTGATCCGCCATTTTTGGATTCTTGCTTGCTGAGGTGTTCCTGAGAGTATCTCTCTCAATCTTAGGAAGCTGTTACTTGGTTTAAGGTGTTGGCCTGCTGGCTGATATCCAAACAGAGGATGGGGCAGATATGTTACTGTCTTGATCCTTTCATTATTGATTGCTACTTACAGGTGGATGTCAGGCGGTGTGATACCAGCTAAACAGTATAATTTCTCCAGTGGTGTGGGGCGTAGCCAACCTGTGATAATGTGGCATGTCTCATTAAGAGCCACATCCACTGTTTTAACGTGATGCAATGTATTCCACACTGGACATGTATTCAGCAGCAGAGTAGCAAAGCACAAGGGTAGAAATGTTAGTGTAATAAATAATAATAATAATAATAATATGTACTACATAATGAGCAACAGGTATGACAGCTGTGTACTGCATCACCATCATATGGCCCTTTGTGGGACCCCTTATTTTGTTCCTCATTTTTATTCATCAAAAAGGTGGAGACAACTATGGGCCTGCCTCCATTAGTTAGTACATTACAAGCTAGAATTAACTATGATGCTTAGTTCTGGTGGTTGATCATTCTCTTAAAATTGTGCTTGTTAAGCTTTCCGTTGTCTGACACTTGAAGGGTTTCTTCCCAATATTCCAGGGTATAATAGCCCAATATTTGTGTCAAATGTCTACAGCTGCTTTTGTCACAAATGCACAGTTTGTGTTCTTTATTTGTAGAAGAGGGTAAATGGGACTTGAGACTATTACTGTGAATAAGATACCAGTGACTCCAGATCTGGGTTTCAACACCATGCATGTAACTTTTATTCAGCATTTAAAATCATACATTGTCTTGGCACCAAGTAGTCATACACACACACACACATTTATACACACATACTCACCTAAGCTCTCACAAAGGGTGATCAGTACCTTTGTAGAAGTGATGGGACGCTGCTGTAGTGCTTCATTCAACAACAAAGCCATATCAGAAGAGGTTCTACTCTCATACCATTTAGGAGCAATTCAAATCTACAGCTTCTTTGTTTTATTGCGATAAATATAATGTTCCTTTTCATGTAATCTCATAATTCCTTTCATGTCCTTAGCTCTGGTATGCCTGGTTGCACCTGTATCGGGAAGGTTCTTTTTCTTGTTCTTCAACATAGTCCACGCTTAATCATTCATATTGAAGGGACAATATCTCATGTCCCACTTGTTCTCCAACTCAGTTCATGTTCAATCCTTCATGATAAGACAACCTCTTGAGTGCTACACTACTTTTAGCTATACTAGTATTTGATGTTCCTCATTTATAAGTTGGTAAAGTTCAGTTCATGGTTCAGATATTCCACACTTCGATTGCCATCATGCATTGCGGCTCTCCATTTTGTCCTGGATTCTTCTGGTCTTCAGCTCCACTTATTCTGGATCACCTTAGACAATTCAGACACTTATTCTTCACACTTACTTTCTTGGAAAATTCACTGTGGCCATCAGCTAGTCCTCCTATATTGGTACAGTAAACACTTTAGGTAATACTTGTCTCTGTTATTTCATTTGTTCATAAATATATATGTATCTGTGTGCGAGGTTGCAGTAATATGTCTAGATTTTATTCCAGTGTGGAGTTTGCTTTTGGTTTGCTGAAGTTGTCTCATGAAAAGTTACTTTATGGAATCTTTTTCTTGTAATTTACAGATCCAAAGGCTGAAACAAGATTGTATATCATGGTAAATGATTTTGAGTTCCATGTCTACAACCGATCAGACCTTTATGGGCAGCTTCAGGAATTATTTGGTTTAGACCCAACCATAATTCCTCCAAAGAAAGAGGATGAGAAAACATGGGAAAATGGAAGAGAGCAAGCACACACAAATCTTGAAAGGTATAGCTACAGATTCACTTCAGAACCTTTGGTGTTTGAACATAAACTTATCCCTTTATAGGCATTGAGGCTACCCAAATACTTAAACTGAAGATTTCTACTTCCAGCAAGAACAGCTGTATTTGTCAGAATGCCATATTACAGACCTTTTTCTGAGCTATATTATTTTCCTTTCAAAGCAGTCCCTTGCTTTTCTGTATATGAGTGGCCATGATAGACCTCATCACTTTTCATTGAAAATATGACTTCAATAGATTTTAATTGTTTTAATTATTTTAGCACATTTAATTCCTCTTCGGCTTTTCTGCAATAATGGTTGAAGTGGTATCCTTTAATTATTGTAAACCATCCTGAATCCCATTCTGGAAGAAAATAGAGGTTTACATCCAATAAATAAATAAATAAATAAATAAGTTGTAATGGCAGCCCTCCAAATTCAATGGGGTTAGTGGCACATAATCCCCATGAAAGTGGAAAAACCTAAATAAGGAAATTGCTATATTTTTCTGACCTGAAAGTTGATCTCTCTCAAGATTTTTTTTGGTCTTCCAGCCTGACTCATTGGTCAACTTTCACTGGATACTAACCATAGATGTGCATTGGAGGACTTAGAGATTCCTAGAGAGATGTTCTCTCTAGAAATTACTAGAGGAAATTAACCATAGAGCAACACTGAAGGACCCAAAGCTTCATAGAGAGACAATTTAAAAAATAAATCCATGAATAATCAAATCCACAAATGTCAACCTGCAAATGTAGAAGAAAGACTGTAGGGTGTAAAAGAGAAAATTGTAACATTTGACTGCCATCACCCTGCAGGGGAGACACTACTCTTTTCCCATTGATTTTTGAGATACAATGTGTAGTAGGGTCTTCCCAGAAGACACAAGTTGTAGATATTTTTGCGCCCGTACTTTGGGAAATCTGACTTGGCCACGGTGGTCTATGCTCTGGTTACATCCCGTATAGACTACTGCAACACTCTCTATGTGGGGTTGCGTCTGAAGACTGCCCGGAAGCTGCAATTAATCCAACGCTCGGCAGCCAGGTTACTGACGGGAGCAGGGTACAGGGAGTGCACATCTCCTTTGTTGCGCCAGCTCCACTGGCTGCCAATTAGCTTCTGAGCACAATTCAAAGTGCTGGTGTTATACAAAACCCTATATGGTTCCGGCCCAGTTTACCTGTCTGAACGTATTCTCCCCTATGAACCATCTAGGCTGTTAAGATCTTTTGGAGGGCCCTGCTCTCTGTCCCGCCACATTCGCAATCGCGTCTGGTTGGAACGAGAAACAGAGTCTTTTCTGTGGTGTCCCCTTGGCTATGGAACTCTCTCCCGATCGAGATCAGATCTGCCCCCTCCCTCCTGACTTTCAGGAGGCTAGTGAAAATATGGCTATGGAACAAAGCATTCTCAGAATAATGGCTGAGACTGGCAATAGACTAAAGGTATTGACTACATATGCAGACTGAACTGGACATGATTTTATCTTGGTGATTTGTCTTCTATGTACTTTTACTCTATATGTATTTTAATCTTGTATGATGTTTTTAGACTGTTTTATTGGCACTGAATCTTTGCTGTTAGCTGGTCTGAGTCCCTCTATGGAGGTAGAGAAGATTGGGATACAAACGTTTTAAATAAATAAATAATGACACATTTTATTTCTTTGGACATGTTTAGGTATCAGGATGTTTTTTTCTTAGCTGTGAAAGATCTTTTACACCTCTATTGAAAATCTTTTTTTTTCATTGTTGGATCCACCTGTATTTTGTCTGATTTACTTTCCTTTTAAAGTAATTTTAATTAACTCTAGCAGAAGGCATATCCAGGAGACTAATGGCATAAGAGCTCTCTTTAGAGACTTAGCCTGTTGTTTGCTCTTGCACAACACATTATCGTTGTAAGATAATTCTTGCTTAAATGAACTTTTGAGATAAGAGTATATTATAATATCTAAAATGGTAATGAGTTCAGTGAAAGATATTGCCTATTACCGTATTACTGAGAAGTCCATTTATGGGGGAAGATGGCTTCTTGCCGAGTTTGGGGCGTTTCGGCAATATCATTTCATCTTTATTCTGAGAGTGTTTTAACATGAAAAATTGGGAATATGAAAGATCCAGATTTACGGGTATTTGCCCATATATAGAGAAAGTAAAGCTTTATGAAGTGCGGGAGTAAAAAGAGTAGAGAAAGTAAAGCTTTATGAAGTGCGGGAGTAAAAACCAGCCCAAACAGAGAGGAAGGCCAGAACAAAGACAGGGCAAGATGGCGCCGGGACAGGAGCTTCCTACAGGGGCTCCCCTGCTCGCAGATTCAGATTCCGTCCCTAGACCATCTGAGACCATCCCTCTTACCGAGATGGACCAACAACCGGTTGGAGTAGACCCCGTACCCCAGAAGGGGCCGGTGTGGGTCCCCAGCACGAGGTGGTTGGCTCAAGAGGTGCCTGTGGACGATGATGAGGCCTTTTATCTCTTCCTTCTGGGCTTGGAGGCTGAGTTGAAGGCGAAAAA
>JARBWK010000012.1:73752185-73920270 GCA_030556195.1 Anolis apletophallus | reverse complement strand
GGGGTTGCGTCTGAAGACTGCCCGGAAGCTGCAATTAGTCCAACGCTCAGCCAGGTTACTGACGGGAGCAGGGTACAGGAGTGCACATCTCCTTTGTTGCGCCTAGCTCCACTGGCTGCCAATTAGCTTCTGAGCACAATTCAAAGTGCTGGTGTTATACAAAACCCTATATGGTTCCGGCCCAGTTTACCTGTCTGAACGTATTCGCCCCTATGAACCATCAAGGCTGTTAAGATCTTTTGGAGGGCCCTGCTCTCTGTCCCGCCACATTCGCAATCGTGTGTCTGGTTGGAACGAGAAACAGAGTCTTTTCTGTGGTGTCCCCTTGGCTATGGAACTCTCTCATCGAGATCAGATCTGCCCTCCCTCCTGACTTTCAGGAGGCTAGTGAAAAATATATGGAACAAAGCATTCTCAGAATAATGGCTGAGACTGGCAATAGACTAAAGGTATTGACTACATATGCAGACTGAACTGGACATGATTTTATCTTGGTGATTTGTCTTCTATGTACTTTTACTCTATATGTATTTTAATCTTGTATGATGTTTTTAGACTGTTTTATTGGCACTGAATCTTTGCTGTTAGCTGGTCTGAGTCCCTCTATGGAGGTAGAGAAGATTGGGATACAAAAGTTTTAAATAAATAAATAATGACACATTTTATTTCTTTGGACATGTTTAGGTATCAGGATGTTTTTTCTTAGCTGCGAAAGATCTTTTACACCTCTATTGAAAATCTTTTTTTTTTCATTGTTGGATCCACCTGTATTTTGTCTGATTTACTTTCCTTTTAAAGTAATTTTAATTAACTCTAGCAGAAGGCATATCCAGGAGACTAATGGCATAAGAGCTCTCTTAGAGACTTAGCCTGTTGTTTGCTCTTGCACAACACATTATCGTTGTAAGATAATTCTTGCTTAAATGAACTTTTGAGATAAGAGTATATTATAATATCTAAAATGGTAATGAGTTCAGTGAAAGATATTGCCTATTACCGTATTACTGAGAATTCCATTTATGGGGGAAGATGGCTTCTTGCCGAGTTTGGGCGTTTCGGCAATATCATTTCATCTTTATTCTGAGAGTGTTTTAACATGAAAAATTGGGAATATGAAAGATCCAGATTTACGGGTATTTGCCCATATATAGAAAGTAAAGCTTTATGAAGTGCGGGAGTAAAAAGAGTAGAGAAAGTAAAGCTTTATGAAGTGCGGGAGTAAAAACCAGCCCAAACAGAGAGGAAGGCCAGAACAAAGACAGGGCAAGATGGCGCCGGGACAGGAGCTTCCTACAGGGGCTCCCTGCTCGCAGATTCAGATTCCGTCCCTAGACCATCTGAGACCATCCCTCTTACCGAGATGGACCAACAACCGGTTGGAGTAGACCCCCCGTACCCCAGAAGGGGCCGGTGTGGGTCCCCAGCACGAGGTGGTTGGCTCAGAGGTGCCTGTGGACGATGATGAGGCCTTTATCTCTTCCTTCTGGGCTTGGAGGCTGAGTTGAAGGCGACAACAGGCACCGCGGTCCCCGAGAGATCTACTCTCCCTCCCCCACCGCCGCCTCCTCCCCCCTTGCTTCCCGACCACCAACGGGACCACCAACGGGACCCCAGATAACCACCTGCCCCTTGCCCATGGGAAGGTTTCCGCTGACCCTCCCTCAGCTCTGGGCAGAATTTGGCTTACTAGGCGCAGTTCACGACCTTCGGAGAGGCTGAGACTTACCTTGGGTGTTGCAGGCGCGGTGGATGGCGACCCGCGCCGGGCCCAACCCCAGATAGTGGAGGCCTCAGGAGTCAGCCTGCCCGATGAACAGGACGAATGCAGGAAAGGGCCAGGGCATGACCACCGGACCTCTAGTCCCGACCCTGGAGAATTACAGTGGGACCACTCCTGGGACTTGCAGACCGACGAGCAGCAGGCCACCCTAAATGAAAGACCAGCCCCAGGAGCCATGGCGTTATCCGAGGAGGCGACGGAAGATCTTAATCCTCGATCGCTGGGTTGTGTCTTCGAGGGAGGACTGTCCAATCGCACAAGCAGGCCTCAACCCGGGTGAGTGTCCTGGTCCGCCTGCGGGGGGTCTGAGGGGAGCTCGCCCGGCCAGTCAGCTGGAGGTGGGAGAGATGGAGACTTTTGATATTGACTCGGTCCTGGAGCGATCGCGCAGGCCTTCGGCCGAGGCGCCCGTCTCTCTCCCTCTCGATAAGAAGAGAGTTGGTAGAGAGGCTGAAGATGGCGCCCGACCTTGAGGACGCGCTGGGAGAAGGCATGCCTCCCCCCACCCTCAGGAATGAGGGGTGCGGAACTAAAGCGCAGGCTCACCAGACACCAGCGGCGGCGCCGAAAAAAGCTTTCTTCCGACAGCCCCTTTGCCTGAGGTCATGGAGGCGGCACCGGATGAGGCGACGGAGGAGAGGCGGGAGGATCCGCCCGGTCGTGATGAGTCCACCAGATGCAGTGGTAGGAGGGACACAGGAGGTCCTCCCAGCCATGTCCCCCAGGGGAGGAAAAGACAGGAAGCGGCCCCCGGAAGTGTCGTGGCGAAGAGCACGCCCAAGAGAGAGAGGCCGAGAGAGGCCCTCCCCATCCGGGGAGGAACAACATCGCCACCTGGTGGACGGAGGCCCCTCATTACCCTCGTTGCCAGGAAGGCAACAAATGGAACTCAAGGGGCGGGTGGAGAGCCTCAAGCAGCAATGACTGACCGAGAGGCTCCAACCATGATGACACTCCAAACTGCCGCTCCCAGCCAGGAGAGACTATCCATAAGGGACAGCCCCATCAGCTTCTACCTCAAGAGCGATGTCCATCTAATCCGAGGGTGGGAGAGGCGGCCCCAGCGCAGCCCACCTAACTCTCCAACGAGGCGAGAGAGGGAATTTCAGATCCAGGACTTTTTGGGAGCAGAATACCAACACTGGAGCGAAGGGCCCAGTCTGCCCCACTTCCCCACTTTGTGGCCCTAAGGTGGGCCCTGGTAACAGTAGCTCGCCAAATCTGACCTCTGGACTTTCTTTAGCCCGACCTGAGCAAAACTCTGGGGGGGGGGTTAGAGAGGAGTTGCGAGCGAGATTGCCTGGCCCTCAAACTAACTCTAGTCATAAATCACAAAGAGTGATCCAGCGCTCCCCCTTTTCAGAGGTTGAGCAAGGCGCCGGACACTTAGAGATTCAGGGATGGGCTTTGCAGGCGGGCTATTCGGGTGATCTCGGGCAGGGGCAGTGGGACGGTAGCCGTAGGTCTTATGAGAGAGGACGGACGAACCGTGTAGGGGCTCGTCCACCCTCTGACCTACGTGCTATTCCAAGACACGCAGATGGAGAGCTCTCATCTACCTCTCCTCCAACTCTGATACTAGCCAATACCAGATCCGTGCGTAATAAATCCGCCACCATCAGGGATTTCTTGCTGGAGAGGAAGGCCGATCTGGCCTGCCTCACAGAAACATGGCTCCAGGAGGGAGACGGGTCATCTTGCACGAGCTGGCATCTCCTGGGTTTCTGACTAGTTATCAGATGAGGACAGAGAGGCGGGGGAGGTGTTGCCATCCTCAGTCGAGACAATTTTAATTCTAGGACGATTCGGTGGCGAACATTCCAGGCATGGAGTGCTCTGGCCTGGTGTGGGACCTTGGTGAGAGTGTGGCCTTCCTGCTGGTGTACCGTGCACCCAACGCACCGGCAGGGAGTCTGCAGGCTGCTGGAGGTGGTGGCGGAGTGGGCATTGCGGTTCCCCAGGCTTATGGTTCTGGGGGGACTTTAATGTCCGCGCCGACACCGCCTCGACAGTAGCCTGGATCTAGTGTCTACCATGGAGGCACTAGGTCTCTCACTGTGTAAGACCGGTCCCACTCACCAGGCTGGGCACACCTTGGATTTGATTTTTCGCTGCGGGTGGTGACCCCAGCCTCTATTATAGAGGTTCCATGGTCGGATCACAAGGTCCTAGAAGTCCGTCTGGAGCTGGCCTCACCTCTCGGTAAGGGTGCCGAACCTATTATGGTTCGCCCGAGGAGACTTATGGAACCCATTCGGTTCCTGAATGCTCTAAGGAATGGGAGCCCCCAGCGATTCCGTAGATGGGCAGGTGGAACACTGGAATGCCAGTCTTTCCGCCGCCCTTGATGAAATCGCCCCAGACGCTCTCTCATCCCTCGGACTAATCGCTCGCCTTGGTTCTCTGAGGACCTGCGGGCGATGAAACGGAGGAAGAGACAGCTAGAGGACGTGTGGCGGAGACTCCGTGAAGCTTCGAAATCAGCTTATAAGCTGTTTAAAAAGGCTTATGAGCATGCTATCAAGGAAGCAAAAAAGTCATATTATTCCTCCTTGATAGAGTCGGCTAGTTCACGCCCGGCTCAACTTTTTAAGATAATTCGGTCTCTGACAGCGATCCCTACTGTCCCAAATGATAGGGGTTTGGCTCCGACAGCTGAGGCTTTTCAGAACTATTTCACCGACAAGATTTCGTTGCTCCCAGGATATCCCGCTACTTTTGCTACAGTTAGCGAACTCGAGACTCCGCCGCCACTGGGCGGGCCCACCTTCACCCGTTTCCAATTGCTGGACGCAGCAGCTGTCGATAAGTTACTTGTTGCAGCTAGACCAACTACTTGCTCCTCGACCCGTGCCCCTCCTGGCTTATTAGACCTTGCCAGGAGAGGTTACGCGGCCCCCTGGGCACGATCTTAAATAGCTCCCTTGAGCAAGGAGTCTTCCCAGGGGGATTAAAAGAGGCTATGGTAAGACCGCTGCTGAAGAAGCCGAATTTAGACCCTTCGGCTCCCTCCATTACCGGCCTGTTTCCAACTTGCCCTTCCTGGGCAAGGTGATTGAAGGGCAGCAGCGGATCAGCTGCAGCAGTTCTTAGAAGACACAGCTGGATTTGATCCCTTCCAGTCCGGCTTCCGTATTGGGCACGGGACGGAGACCGTGCTTGTCGCCATTACAGACCAACCGCGCCAGCTGGACCAGGGTGGATCGGCACTGCTTGTCTTGTTAGATCTGACAGCAGCGTTTGATACAGTAGACCATGCATTGTTGACCCACCGCCTTTCCGCTTCCGGAGTCAGGGGGACTGCCCTTAAATGGGTGGCCTCCTTTCTCCGGGATCGGGGACAGCGTGTGGAGGGGGGCGGGATGGTCTCCAGGCGGCTCCCACTTAACTGTAGGGTCCCCAGGGGCCATTCTCTCCCCCCTTATTATTCAACGTTTATATGCCCCCTGGCCCAGCTGGCCCGCGACTTTGGTCTGGAGTGTTATCAGTACGCTGATGACACCCAGCTTCTGCTGCGAATGGACGGCAGGCCGGATACCGTACCCGATTGCTTCCATCTGTGCCTCGAAGCCGTGACTGGTTGGCTGCGGGCCAGCCGGCTGAAGGTGAATCCGGCCGAAGACGGAGATCCTATGGCCTGGTCGGCCTGGCCGGGATGAGTGCCGGTTGCCTACTCTGGACGGCGAGCAATTAAGCACGTCGTCAATTGTTAAGAGCTTGGGTGTTCAGTTCGACTCCCTGCTGACCATGGAGACCCAGGTCTCCGCGGTCAGCAGGGTGGTTCTACCACCTACGTCAGGCTAGGCGACTGGCCCCTACCTGTCCAGGAATGACCTGGCTACGGTGATCCAAGCGACGGTCATCTCGAGACTAGACTACTGTAACGCCCTCTACGTTGGCCTTCCCTTGGCGACGATTCGGAAACTCAAGCTAGTGCAGAATGCCGCTGCTCGCCTGCTGGCAGGAGTGCCGGTGAGGCAGCACATTACGCCCATCCTCCAGCAACTGCACTGGCTGCCAATTGAGTACCGAATCACCTTCAAGGTGCTGGTGTTGACCTTTAAGGCCTTGTATGGTCTAGGGCCTGCGTACCTCTTGGACCGCCTTGCCCCATACGATCCCCGAGATCACTCCGCTCAGCAGAGCAAAACCTGCTGGAGATTCCACCGATCCGCCTCTGCCGCCTATCATCAACTAGGCAGCGCTCCTTCTCAGTAGCAGCTCCAACGGCCTGGAATGCCCTGCCGGAGGAGGCTAGAGCCATACGGGAGCTCGCCCCCTTCCGCAGGGCCTGTAAGACCTTCCTTTTCAAGCAGGCCTTCGGTTGACATATAACGTCTCTTGCTTTCAATCGACTTATGACTCTGTGTTACCGTTTTGTCACTTAGTGTAATTTTAACAATGTTTTAATGATGTTTTTAGTATCATTTTTGTTATTTTATGGTTATAGCATTGTTTTATTTTGTTCGTGAGTCGGCATGAGTGTTGCCTGCCGATCACTATGTATGTCTTGTAACCCGCCACGAGCCCTCGGGAAGAGGCGGAATACAAATGCAAATAATAAATAAATAAATAAATAAATATGCAAACATAGGTATACATTCACATATACTCCCAAAATATGACTTGCTTATTATCTAAAGAAAAGGGTTTCTTTAAAAATGTCTTTTGAAACTTTTTTGAGCTGGGAATTCTGATGAAACATTTGGGAAGGGAAAAAGCTGATGGCCATGTTCCTATCTTTCTAATTGGAAAAATACAAGTCAGACCAGTGTGTTCTGGATTTCACAAAGACTAGATTCCTCAAATTTATTTATTGGAAACAGAAAAGCATTTGTGCCATGTGTTTGAATTATGAATATTCATATACAGAATGGCCTATGATGGTACACATGTATAATATTCTGGTAGTCATGAGACATCTCTGCTCTGGTGAAAAATTTGGAAAGGTTATGAAAAGACTAATGATTTTAGAAATACTTCAGGAGCCCTAGACAGATATATTAAGTTGTATTATGGTTTTACCTGTGTCTGCTGATCCTTTCCCAGTTGTCCATGATAGGTAGTTATCTAGGTGCCAATTTCTAAAATGGTAACACCTATATGGATCTACTTCTTTTATTGACCTAAGGTGGCTCTGACTAGCTATCAGTTTTGCTGCACAGATAAGAAACTAACAAAGGCTTACAGTGCTGTGGGGTGATATTTAAGAAATAGAGGCAAAAACAATAGCACAGTAGACTCCTGCGTTTCGTGCACTTGTTTTTTTTTTCATGTTCATGCTATAATATTTAGTATAAGTGAGGCAATGTTTATAAAGTTATACTCAGTCCATCAAATAGAACTGGGTTTAATTTCAGGATAAACCTAGCTTCTACATACAACTGGGATATCAGGGAGGTTCATTTTGATTTTGTTCAATAAGCAAATTTTGTTTGTTTTTCTCCTTTAGTGTTAAAGTAAAAAGTGAGTCTCAAGACCCTTCGTCATCATGGAGATCTCTTATTCCTGTAATCAAGGTCAATGTTAGCACAGTAAGTTAAAAAAAAACCACAGACATTTGTTTTTATTTTGTTTTTCTTTGCATCTGAATACCACTTACATTAATAGTTCTAATACTTCGTTTTGAACTGTAAAAATGCATTTAAAGGGCACATAATAAATCTGGTGTTGGACATATAAATATATGGCTTCCTTGAATTTCTGGATTAACATTTCAGCAATAGATTTAGGCTTAAACTTGCCTGGTGGTTGGAAAGTGAAGCTCTGTGTTTTGTTTAATTGACTCTTGTGCCATTTCACAGGCTGCTGCTTGTGAAGGCAAAAAAAAAAGGGGGGGGGGGACCTCATGGTTTGAGGCTAAGCCAGTGGTTCTCAACCTGTGGTTCCTCAGGTGTTTTGGCCTACAACTCCCAGAAATCCCAGCCAGTTTACCAGGATTACTGGGAGTTCAAGGCCAAAACGTCTAGGGGCCCACAGGTTGAGAACCACTGGGCTAAGGCTTCATATACCTTAGAAGGACATGCTATTTTTCCATGGAAGCTAATGTTTATTATGTCTTGTTATATCTTTGGATTTCATGACAGTAAAGTGTATAACAAAACATAAGATTCTTGGTTTCTTAGGCTCTAATTCATAGATAGCATATTTGAGAGGTTCTGTAACATAGAATTTTGAATAAGTTTTCTTAGCAGGATATGGCTACTGCCAACAACCCCTCAATATAAGCTCTTGAAGATGCTATTCACTTAATTCAGGATAAATCTCATAAGCACATGTTTAATTCATGATTGGTAGATTAAAAATCAAGAACTGTGGTGTAATGTAATGGCCACACTGTAATTAAAAATACATTGAATAATGGCCAGGTATTAATAATAATAATAAACTTTGTTTATATTCCACCTTCTCTCCTCAAGGGGACTCAGGTCAGATTCACGACAAAAGATGGCAAACATTAAATGCGAGATCCAATTGATAAATAAGAAACATAAGCAACTATGTCCCTCAAAAAACAATCTAACATAGCTGACATTAGACATGGATTATATAAACAGTAACATTCATTTAAAATAATTGTTAAAATATTATGCAGCCAATGAGGTCAACGGTACCAACTAAGCCAAAATGTACTAATAGTGAGCTTTTCAAGAACTAATTACAGACATTATTGAGGTTGACAGGATGAGAAATCCCACTTGTTTCTTTATACAGGACTATTTCCATGATGAACAACTGCAAACTAAAATGCAATTCTCTTTCTTTTTTAAATTAGGGTCGTTTGGCCTTTGGGAACCATTATCAGCCTCAGACCCTCTGCATTAATTTTGACGATGCTTTCTTGACTTATACTACTAAGCCACCATCAAGTCATCTTGACCAGTTTATGCACATAGTGAAAGGAAAGTTGGAAAATGTGAGGGTTATGCTTGTCCCAAGTCCAAGATATGTTGGACTCCAAAATGATGAGTAAGTAATTACAAGTTGAAGCATTACTTTATGTAGAATATTCTAATTGATTATAACATAGGTTCAGTATTTATCCCAGACAACCCTGGGTCATAGAAAGTTTTGCTCTAGACTGTAAGGTACCTTGCATATTATCTTGTATCTTTGAAATCATTATTTTAATTGGGGTGGAGGGATGGAGTGGTATGCTTTGGTACAGAGGTGAGCAACCAGTGGCCCTCCAGAAGGTACTGGATGCAACTTCCAACACCCTAAACCAGCATGGACAGTGGCAAACAGTGCTATCAAAAGTTCAAGATTACTGAGTACGTAGTTTTTCCCCAGGATAGAATTCAAAGACATTCTGTTTTGGTCTAGAATATCAGTATGTAAATGGATGTTATACTTTTGAAACTGAGAGAATCCTGTTGATAGCATAAGCTTTCATGATTAAGTCTGCCTCTTCAGATGCAACTGAAGACGTAGTCTTAGTCTATAAAAGCTACCAACATTATCTCAGTCTGTGTCTGACATGCTACAAGATCCCTCTGCATAATGAGTTGTTCCTTGTTAGCTCTAAAATATAGGTATTCTCACAGTAAAATGGTTTTGTACCTTATATTATTAGTCCAATTATTGAAGATTAAATGTCCCAGTTGGACCTGGATTCTATTTTAGCAGAAAACATCATTAACACATTAAGAATGGAATATGGGGCAAGGAGAAAGCAACTGTTCTTTTTAAAAAAGCAAGTGAAAGTTTCAATAAAGCAAAATTAAAGAAATAAAGCTTTTGCTATTGAGGTGGGTGAAAATGACAGTTGGAGTCTAACCATATGTTTTTATAGGTTTAATTACTTAAAAACTAATTTGGTGTGTTGTCAAAATGCAATTTAAGGCATTTAATAAAGACAATGAAGACTCAAAAATGAGTAGCATATTATCTTCATAAAATTTAACAATATGATAATACTGAACAAAAAATGTCCTAGATAAGTGCAAGCATAAGTATAAGAATACAGATTTTGGGGCAAGCTTGGGCAAGATATTTGTGCTCCAGTTGCACCCATACCTTGGGAAGTCACACTTGGCTACGGTGGTCCATGCTCTTGTTACATTGATAATAGATTACTGCAATGCACTCAACGTTGGGTTGCCTTTAAAGACTGTTCAGAAGCTTCAAATAGTGCAACAAGTGGCAGCCAGATTTCTTACCAAAGCAGGGTATACGTGAATTCAATTGGCTGTCAGTTTGCTACTGAGCACAATTCAAAGTGCTGGTTTTAGCCTATAAAACCCTAAACGGTTCCGGCCCAGCTTACCTGTCTAAACGTATCTCCATCATGGAGGTTAAGATATTCTGGGAAGGTCCTGCTCTTGGTCTCGCCTCCAACGCAAGTATAGTTGGTGGGGACTAGAGACAGGGACTTCTCAGTGGTGGCTCCTCAGCTCTGGAACTCTCTCCCCAGTGAGATTAGATCAGCACCTTCCCTCCTGGCCTTTAGAAATTAAACAAAGACGAGGTTATGGGACCAAGCCTTTGGCCAGTAAAATAATGCAGTGTAAAAAATAATTAGGAAATATGTTCAATGACAATCGGAATGGCTACAGTGTACGATGTTTGGATCATGTGATTTTCATATTTATACTAGGATGATTTTAATGCTTTATTTTAATGTTTAAATGTCGTTTATGTCTTATGTTTAATGGTTTTAATTATTTTAAGTTATAGTTATATGTTAGTGTTTAGTTATTATGATTTTTTCCCCTTTCTATATGTATATGGCACTGAATTTATGCCATTAATATGTTGTAAAATGCCTTGTGTCCCCCCTGGGTGAGAAAGGCAGTATATAAATATAGTAAATAAATAAATATTTAAAATTGTAATGGTAGGGTGTTCTGCCTTGTCCCTCTATCACCAAGTAGCCCAAACCTCCAGGATCGTTGTTCAATCAAACACTGAAGGCACTGAGATACTTCCAACAGGTTTATTAGATCAAATTGTTGTTATCATCATCATCTTTATTTATACTCTCCCTTTCTTCCCGTGGGGGCTCAAGGCGACTAACACTCCACATTAGGCAAGTTTAATAGGTGCAATACAAAAGTTAAAAAGCAATTAAAAAGCAACTAAAAGTTGCAGTGTGGTGAAAACAAAATTAAAATACAGTAGATACACTAAAATGGCTTTTAAAACTCATATTCCTCCCAATCTCACCCACAGCACCCCCTGAATTAAAAACCACAGCACCCCTTGAGTAGATCTTAAACACCTTCATCTTTAAAAGCCTGTCTGAATGAAAAGGTTTTCGCCTGTCGCCGGAAGGACTGCAGGGAGGGGGCCATCTGCCAGGTGAACAGAGTGCCACCCAAAATTGAGAGAAAGCTTAGTTTTATGGTCAACAACTTGAGTGTGTGCACAGTCTAATTTCAGGCTATTTTCTCTGATTCGTGCCTCATTTCTAGCTGTTCTTTTTGTTCCCTTCTGGTACCAGCTCTTACCAGTATTCCTGTGTCTGCTTTTCCTCAGCATCTGATTCCCCCTCCTGTGTTCACCCCTCCTGCACCTGCTTGTTACAAGGCATTTCCCTTTTGAGCTTTCGCTTGTCTGAATTCTCTGCTTTGGCTGGTAATTTTCCACTACAACCTCAGCCCTAGTCCTTTCATTCCACTTAATTTTAACCATTTGATGTCTCCAATAATTCAGTACATTCTGAAGGCACAGGCTGGAGAGTTATTATTCAATGGCCCGGGTTAGTCACAGTGAACCTCATCCCTTTGATTGTTTTGGAGATAAGGCATTGAACACAAGGGATCAAGCATGGGGGGAAACTAGACCCCCAACAGTACCCAGTATAGCAAATCTGATATTTTCCTACCAATTCCAAGTGACCTTGGTGTTCGTGATCTTAGTGGTAACATCACCTTGTCATCAATTTCAAGACAACAGTTACTGAGGTTGAATTTTCCACAGACTCCTCCCTAAGCACCCAGAAAATAATCTAGAGCTAATCGGTTTTGATGTATAGCATTGCGAAACCTGGTCTGTTGCTTAGCCAGGAATTTTAAAGATTTAATTTGGAAAGATGTGCTGAAGGCAGCTTGACACTTATGTAAAAACATTTCTCTCAGGAATTATTAAAACTTGTAAATGAATTTCAGTAGATGCTTGAGGAAATGCTAGTGAGGATTGTCTCCCTCTGACAAGTTGTCTGTACTGTGTTTGTAGTATTTAAAGCAGTTAGCTTCTGAAAAGCTATTGTTGCACCCTAGTACTCGAACACCTTTTCATCCAGCCCCACAACAGAGTCCATGGATCCAATAACAATATGTTTATTAAAGAAAGTATATAAAAAGGGGGAAAGGGCAAATCCAAAAGTACAGCCAGAATACAATATGCAGTGCACGAAAGAATCAAAGATCAGTTGCAATAATCCAAAAATGCAAGGTTAAACACCAAAACCATGGAATCTTAAATTACAGCATCAATCCAAAGGTATATCAGTGAACATGAATACAGGAGCTCTCCAAGGTAAATTCTTCAAAGGTACATAGATGGAAACAGGAACATGAAACAGGAATGTTGACAAAGCAGGAATCATGAACAGGAGAATTAATCTCATTAGCAACCTTGTCTCCTCTGAAAATCCTGAAACCAAACTACTTAATTTAAGCCTGCCTAGGCACTCATGACATCATCCTGAACACACCTGGACTTCAAATGGGTCAGCTCACATATTTCCTATCTCTCACTCTTTGGGAATGTCTTAATTGCCTGCTTTTCACTCCTTGCATCCTGAGGTCTAATCTACACTCCCTTGAAAACTCTTCAGCTTCCCAAGGCCGTTTCTCCAGGGAACTTATAGTTTTATTTTCCCCTTTTGTCTGAGAGTGAGGTAGAGAATTCAAAATATCAGTCTCCACTCTCACAGACGCCTCACTTAGAAACCCATCATCCCCCTCATCCTCTGAACATTCAGAGAACTCTTCTGTTGCTTGCCAGACTACAACAGTTATGGGTTACAAAAGCCCAGTGCTACCCAGTGCTTCGCAAATATGGCTGGTGGGGACGAGGGACAAGGCCTTCTCGGTGGTGCCCCCCACCTGTGGAATTCGCTCCCCAGCGAAATTAGATCGGCATCCTCCCTCCTTTCTTTCAGAAGAAAACTGAAGGTGTGGTTGTGGAACCAGGCTTTTGGCTAATGGATATAACGGCACCTGAACATTGAATTGGACCTTACGATTGTTATAATGGAAAGGCCTTTAGGATTGTATAACTAATGTTGTTTTAATTTATTGTATTGCATGATTTTATTTTGCTTTTATAATTGTAATTATTGCGGCATCGAATCGTTGCCATTGTTAGCCGCTCTGAGTTCCCCTGCAGGGGTGAAAAGAGTAGGGTAGAAATGCTGTACATAAATAAATAAATGTAAACTCCATCCTTCTGGCAGAGACTCCAGTATTCATATTGTTCACTACTACACTTTTAAATTCTTTAATAGACCACCAAGATTGATGGGAGAAGGCTTTGTTGTGATGCAGTCGAATGATGTTGATATCTATTATTACATGGATGAACCAGGTAAGTATTAAACTGATGATTTAAGAGTGACACCAGTTGCAGATGCTTAATATTTGTCTGTATGTCAAATGTTTGTTTTCAGAACATTTTTTTAAAATCAACAATGTTCATATGAAGAGGGCAGCAGTTTTGCAAATGTGCACTACAAGCACAGGCTCACATTCGATACAATCCATTACAATCCCAATTCTCTGGAATTGTTTTTAAATAGAGTATGATAATGATTTTTAGTATTATCCTGAAGTTTCCATTGCTAACTGCAGGGTCCCAGATAGTTTTACACTTTATACATTTTCAAAGAATGTTTTATAACTGCATTATTGGACAAATAAGGTCATTGAGTAGTCCTAGGAAATTCTCTATCTTTCAAATGTAGCCTTCCAACTGTAAAATAGGAATAATGCTGACCTACATTACAGTGAATTTATAGGGGTCATAGAAGAATGGATGTGAAGTGTTTTTGGCATTCAGCATGTTATATAAAAGCTAGCCATTAATTTGTAGTTTGTAATGCTTTCTACAAAATTTTTCATACAACAGAAAAGCACTGGCTGTTCTGTTGGCAGTAGCAGGCATTGTTTCCAAATTCAGCAGAATCCTTATGTCTAGTACTTTACTAAATTGGATGCCAACATACACTGTATTTCTTCAAAAGAAAAGTGAAATATAAATCCTGACAAGATAGCTTCCATTGTAAGACAAAATGGTTAACAAACCATAGGGTAGTAAGTGACTAATGTAAAATGGCAAAGGTGAGAAGAGCTGAGTTAGTAAAGTGTATGAAAAGCAAGTCTAATATGATTCAGAATGAGCTTTGCTGCAGATGTGGGTTTGAGAGAAGGTATGAAAAACTATGGAGAAGGAATTACAAAACAGCTTGTGCTAAATTAAAAGGAAAATTTTGGAACAACTTTTCAGTATCATAGAGTGAAATTTAATTATGTCAATCTACAAATAGAATGGCAACTATTAGTAGAGTCAATTCTTCCTTCTAATTGCAGCTCTTTGTGTGTGTGTGTGTGTGTGTGTAAACACACACACACCTCTACAAATATATGTTCTGGGGGTTTGTGGATATGCATGGGATTAAAAGGGAAATGGGAGGAGAAAAAAAAGTTCCTTCCCATGAGCAGAAATGTGTTTGAGCAGTATTGGATGTTTGTTAGTGACCATTAAACTTAATTTTTAAAAAAATGCAGAAACTTATTCTCAGAAAGTAGTCTGTTAAGTTATACTCACATGCCAAAATTTTCCGTGTAATGAATTGAAGAAGTAGTAGTAATGAAATGAATAAGAGGCTTTGCAAGTTAGAAATGGTACGAATGTGTCCCTAGTTTATGTGAAGCCACATCTTTATAGCTGTTGAAACAAGAGTGTGCTCAGTTTCCTGTAACACGGGGGTCCTAAAACTTTTTAAGCTGAGGGCCAGTTCGAGGTCCCTCAGGGCCCAGACAACAGTTTGAAAAAAACCACAAACAAATTCCTATCCACACTGCACATTCCCACCATCTCAAAAAACACTTTCGCTTTTCCCCACAGGCCCAACCAGAAAATCCTCCTCCTCAGAGGCTTCACAGGCCTCAACATAACTAACATAAATTTACCCGTATTTCAATGGGAAGTGTGGGCTTTCTTTTGCCTGATGTGATAGTCAAGTTAATTAGGATTGTTGTTGTGTGCCTTCAAGTCATTTCAGCCTTAGAATGATCCTAAGTCTAAAGTTTAGGGCAAGGCCCGGGTAAATGACCTTGGAGGGTTGGTTGCATCTGGGCTGCAAGACTTAGTTTGGGACCCCTTCTGTAATAGTTGCGCTTGTAGGAGAAATTGAGGCAAATATATGCCCTATATATAGAATGATAGAATAATAGAGTTCGAAGAGAGCACGTGGGCCATCTAGTCCAACACAATCAAAGTACCCCTGGTGTTGTAGCTTCCACAGATGGCCTTGAGACACGCCAAACTTAGTAAAGGTATTAACAGTTTATTTGAACATAAATCATAGCCACAATCCGGCTTCCAAAATCCCAAAAACCCCAACACCCAAAAGAGTCTCTAATTAAACATAAAAGACGTCTGTCTGTCGTCCTTGACTTTGTCTTTGTCCAGGCAAGAAGTCTGTATGATGAGATGATTCGTCCAAAAGGAAAGGAGGAGTGCTTCCTAATCCACAGGAGCTAAGTATATACAAATAACATACATCAAAGCCCCCGCAACCCACAGCCTCTCCCTTCCACCAAATATACAATACCATGCACAAGCAGTCACTCACAGCAACACAGGAATGGTCAAATGAAACGCGGTAGTCACTAGGCATAAAAACAAACATTAAATCCCCAAATCCCCCAACATTCAACAGTTTCAGCTAGAGCTGCCATTGCAGCTCACCCAGAACCCTACATGAAAACAGCCCAATACTCACAGATAGCTGGAAACCAGGAATTAAGGCATGAAGATCAAGAGTAACAAGATACAGGAACTAGAAACCCACCGCAGAGTCCCAAACCCCCAGGCATTACCTTTATACCATTACAAATCAGAGGCGTCGGAATCCCCACCCAAATCTGCCTCAGTCCCCACAACTGCAGTGCTGGATGTATTCCTCCACGCCTGCCACCTTTCATGAGCACTTAAAGGACCCCAATCTGATTCAGCATTCCCACTAGGCCACCCCTGATCGCTTGAAAAGCCAAAGAATGAACTCTCACTGGACTCAGCATTCAAAACATTCCTGACATCCTGCACCAACGCTGAGTCCAGCTCCGTATCACTCTCTCTGCTTCAAAACCTTAACAAGTGCCTTCACTGGTAGCCTCTCTAAGTATTTGTCGGACCTTTCTCCTTTGTTCTTCACCTTCCAAACTAGAATCACTTGCAGCTCTCTTCCTTCCAGCTGCAGCAATCCTGCCCAAATCCCCCTCTTCAAGTGACATTTCAAACAAAGCATCTTCCTCCAAGTTACTACATGTAGCAACTATAGGCTCAGCTTGCTCAACTACAACACCTGGTGGCCATCCAGCCTTTGTTTAAAAGCTTCCATGGAAGGAGATTTCACCACACTCTAAGGCAGAGAGTTCCACTGTTGAACAGCTTTCACAGTCAGGAAGTTCTTCCTAATGTTCAGGTGGAATCCCTTCTCCTGCAATTTGAACCCATTGCTCCAAGTCCTAGTTTCAAGAGCAGAAGAAAACAAGCTTGCTCCCTCTTCCTTATAACATCCTTTCACATATTTATGCATGGCTTTTACGTCTCCTCTCAGCCTTCTCTTCTGCAGGCTAAACATAACCAGTTCTTTAAGATGGTCCTCATAGGGCATGATCTCCAGACCTTTGATAATATTAGTTGCCGCCCTCTGGACACCTTTCAGTATATCAATACATCGTTCTCATGCTATCATTGTTGTCGGTTTGCAAAATTTATATTAACCGTTGGACACAACATAATGCATACTTGGAATATGGAACTCAGTACCCAGTTTAATTGAATGTTAAATATGAAAGTCTTCCCTTTCCCAATTTCTAAGCAATGGAAAATGGAGCACGGGTATGCTGTTTCTGTATATTGATTTCTAGAAAAATCAAGAAAACCTTTAAAGCTCCAGGGATCCTGTTCCACTTGCCCTTTCCTCAAGGCAGCACACATGCCTCAAAACTTTTTGAGTTCTGTGTTTATTAAAATTCCACCATGGAAAAAATTATAATGATACGCTTTCTCTTAGGCTAATAATACTCTGCAATCTTTCTGGTGTGGGATACCCCAACAGAAAGAATGAAGAGTCTTCTTTCTGTTTACCTTTCTGTTTTAATATAGACAGCTTATGGGCCTAAAATAGTGTGGTGAAATGTGGGGAGATGAGGTAATTTGTGGAAATCTATATATAGAATTTTGGAGATATTCTAAGAGTCCTTAGAAGCTTCAAAACAACTCAGGGGCACGTGCAACTTCTGGGCCACCCTTTCCCCCCTTGTGATGTAATAATTCAACCTAGACTGAGATCTGGAATGGACATCAGGAATGCATGCTCCTTCTTGTCCTCAGACCCTGTTTACCTCACTTTTAAATGTATTTATGAGCAAGGTTACCATAATATAATAATAAACTTTATTTATAAACCGCATCCATCTCCCCAAAAGAGAATTTGGGGTGGCTAACATGAGGCCAAGCCCCCCAAAAATACAACACAATTAAACATAAAACAGAATAATAACAAAATATAAAATTTAACAAAAAAATAAAGCAGCATAGTAACACATAATAAAATCAACACATGTTTACTAGAAGAACTCAATTTAATTTTGGTTGGCTACATTGACGATGTTCTACAGAATTAATTTGAATTATAGTTATTCAAAGTCATGATAAAATTTTCTGTGCTGTCATTCAAATCTTTTTTTGAGCTCTAGCAAACGCTTTCATATTTGTCATTGAATCTATGTGGGTTTGTGATACAGGTATTAAAGCTATGATATTTCATACATATTTTGGTTAATACCTAATAAGTTACAAATAGTATTTTCTTCTGAGTATGTATTATTTGAAAACCCTTCTTTTCTGTTTTCCAAAATGCAGGTCTTGTCCCCGAAGAAACAGAAGAAAGTAATGAGGAAGATACAAGTAATGAAGATAGTAAACTGCAAGATCTCCCACCATGTTGGGGACTAGATATAGTTTGTGGCAAAGGAACAGATTTCAATTATGGTCCATGGGCTGATAGACAAAGGTATGGTGGGTGTTTTGTTTCATGTTTTATCTGTCTCTGCTGTAGATGGTGGAAAACATAAATCAAAATTGTTAAGTGGAAGCCTATTCAAAGAACTACTATTGTTTGTTTTAAATTGTATTACAATTAAATTTACCGTATATTCCGGGGTACAAGACGACTTTTGAACCCCAAAAAATAATTTCCAAAATGGGGAGTCGTCTTATACGCCGGGGTCCCTTATATTGCGGGGTCCCTTTGGTCTCTACTTCGGCTGCTGTGGAAGCCAAAACCTGCTCCAGCCGGTGGGCAGCTGCTTGCCTCCCTCACCATCCCTAGTGGCACAGCCTGAGGAGGAGGAGCAAGGGAGGAGGATGGGGGTGAGGAGGAGGAGCGTGAGGTTGCATTACCTTAAAGAATGGCTGGGGGATGGTGGTCTGCTGGGAGCAGCTGCTGAGAGTGCCGAAGCCAGGGGAGGAGATGGAGCCAGGCTGTGCGATGCCCCGCCCCTTCCCCCGGCTTCAGCTCTCCCACAGCTTCTCCAGCCTTGGGGCAGTGCCAAACCAGTGGTGGCAGAGCCAGCACAATGCTGGCTTGGCACTGCCCCCTCAAGGATGGAGAAGCTGTGGGAGAGCTGAAGCCAGAGGAAAGGGGCGGAGCCATTCCCCGCCACCCTCCCCCCGGCTTCAGCTCTCCCACAGCTTCTCCCAGCAGGCCACCATCCCCCAGCTGTTCTTTAAGGTAAGGCGGCCTCATGCTCCTCCTCCTCACCCCCTTTCTCCTCCTCCCTCGCTCCTCCTCTTCAGGCTTGCTGGAAATGGCAAGGGAGGTGGGGTGGAAGCAGCCGAGGGGGACATTTTATTTGGTGTGCATTGGAAGAGGGGTGGTCTTATACAGCGAGTATATCCCAAAATCTGTATTTTAACTGTAAAAGTTGGGGGGTCATCTTATACACCCAGTCGTCTTATACACCGGAATATATGCTACATTGATATATAGAATTCATGAAAATAATGTATTTTTGCTTCTGTAAGAGCAATTAATATCCGTGTTCAGAGTCCAAAGGTCAACCCAGAGATGATGTTAGTGTCTGTCCTTTAAACATAGCTGCTGCTCCTAAAGATTTTGGGATGCAAAGTCTCATTTCACCTCTATCAAGTGATTTTGATGAAGAAATTAACAGCATAAATACAGGGAGATACATTTTTGTTCATGCTAGGGGAAAATATTTACATACTTGTGTCTTAGTAGTTTTTATTTTTTAGTTCTGATGGGTTTTATGTGAGTTCATTATCATTGTCCAGGTGGCACCTATGCATCTTCTGTAATAGGCTTTTGTATGTAGCATTTGGTGAATGTGCACTGTTACTATCAAAGTAACATTTGGGTTATTTTAAAGTTTACTTTACAAAGTCAACTGATTCTATATCTTAATACTTTAGACCTTGAGTAATGTATAACATTTGAACTACCCCTTAATTTTTGTTGAGGCATGCAAAGCCTTTGCTTTTCAGAATGAGGGCGAGGATTTTTTCTTTGAGCTGTGGGGAAAAGCAAAAGTGTTTTTGAGATGTTTTAGATATATCTGCTGCCAGGGAAATAGACTGTTATTCTCAGGGTAACCCAGCTTTTATTGCTCAGATAGAGCGTGTGAAGCAGAGACCGATTCGTTGTTCTCGGAGACTGAAATATAAACAAAGAGAGCCTAGGTGTGGGAAAGAATGATGAGTAGGTAAGAGGGAGACTTCTTAAGGAATCTGAAACTTTGTTTGGTGTGGAGTTCAACGTTGAAATTTCGTGTATCAAATCACCTGTCTATGAAGCTCTGAGCTAGGAGTTCTGGATCTTGGGTTTTGAATCTTGTTTTACTGTTTAAATTTCATGCCTTCTGTTTGGATTACAAATCTTGTTTCAAGACTTTGGGATTGTAGTCAAGTTTTCAAGCATTTGGGATTATAGTCATGTTTTGAATGCCGCCACCTTGGGATTACAGTTTCTTGTTTTATCTTCTGTGATTTTTGGATTCATGTTCAGAGTTGCTTCTTGCCTTTTGGCAAGCTTTTGATCTCTAGCTCATGGATGTAATGTAGATACTGCTTTTACAATTTGGGGTTTGATTTTACTTGTTTGCACGCTTACTTTGCTTATTTTAAATGACTTTTAGAGAATTGCTTGCACTATTTTGAAGCTGTTAGTTTTTATATACTCCTCTCTTAATAAACTCATTATTATTGTTGAACTGTGTAGCATCTGAGTGAAAAGAGTTCAAACAGGTGGCTGGGCTGCAACAATTTTACTAGTTATTTTATTGATGAATGAGGTACTTAATCATCTAATTAAACAGATAAATTTGGCAAGTCTGTTAATCACACACCTGTTTAATGTGTGCTTCATAAAATGTAAAGAAAACAAATAACTCCTTTTTCGTTCAAGATAAGTAACTCCATTACTCTTCTTGTCTTTTATTTTTAGGGACTGTTTGTGGAAATTCTTTTTCCCACCAGATTATCAAGTCATGAAAGTATCAGAAGTTCCACAGGCTGGAAAGCCAAGGCAAATCCTTGCTTTTGAGCTTCGTATGAATATCATTGCAGATGCCACTATTGATTTGCTCTTCACAAAAAATAGGGTAAATGATGAAAACATAGCTGGATATAAGAATTCAAAAGTTAAACTAATTCTTGTTATGCATGCATATGTATATTTTTCCTTTTTTGTTTCTTTTATCTTGCTGTTCTGTTTCAGAAGATATTTGAGTGGAGTGCAATAAGTTAGCAGCTATATTTTGCTACTTTCATGTCTTGTGGGTTAACTATTGAAATAAAAATGTATTAATAAGGAGTTCTTATTCTTGGACGCCGGGTGATAGATGATGAATTAATAAAGTTGACAACATCATTTTTTTTCAGAGAAACGATGTCAGGTATAGAGTCCTCTGACAAGGAAGAAAGGGGACATTTCTATTTATTTATTTGGGACATTTATATCCCACCCTTCTCACCCCGAAGGGGACTCAGAGTGGCTTACAAGTTATATGTACATACAATATATTTTATTATTAGCATGGCACGATATTAGTATTACTATATTGTACTATACCATTATACTGCAATCTTATTAGTAATATTACATGTAATATATAATATACAATTTATTCTGGCTCAATATCTCGGCTACAAGTGTGAGGTTGTGGGAGCATCCTGTAGCTCTCTATATAGTTGTCAGACAGTGTTCAACTCAACGGAAGTGATGTAGATAAGATTCCAGATGCTTTAATCCAGGTAAACCTTGTAAAATGTCATGCAACAGTAGGTAAAAATGATAAACTCCCAGGAGCTGAGCAGCCATGCTTCCTTCAGAACAACAAATATAGCGGGGGGGAGAGAAAGAGGAGCTATTACATCGCATTAGAGGTACAGAAAGCCAAGAGGGCCAAACTACAAAGCAAGCACAGTACTACAGAGGCATGCTGGGGCATGACACAATTATTATATCATATTATTATTAGTGTTGTATTATATTATAATATTTTTATCAATATTATATGTATATACAATATATTGTATTATTAGCACAGCACAATATTGGTATTAATTATTACTATATTGTTGTTGGGGGAGGGGCTCCCAACTGATGGCCCAAGAGACATGGTGGAACTGTGTCTTTTTGGCTCCCCTTCTTCACTCTGGAATGAGAGCGGCAGTTAGTGCTGGGTGGAGGGGCTCACAACTTATGACACAGGAGACATGGTGGAACTGTGTCTTTTTGGCTCCCCTCCTTCACTCTGGACCGAGAGCGGCAGTTGGTGCTGGGTGGAGGGGCTCACAACTGATGATACAGGAGACATGGGAGAACTGTGTCTTCCTGTATCCCCTTCTTCAGGGTGGCAGTTGGTGCTGCAGGGAGGGGCAGTTGGTGCTGCGGGGAGGGGCTCCCAACTGATGACCTAAGAGACATGGTGGAACTGTGTCCTCCTGGCTCCCCCTCTTCATTGAATCTCCGTTATCCAAAATGCTTGGAACCAGAGGTTTTTGGGTGAGGGGTGTTTTGGATTTTTGAACACTTTTATTTGCACATACATAGTAAAGAAGGGAAAGGGGGCTAGTAGGCACCCTGTTTACAGGTTTGCTATGGATTCATTGGGTTGGCCAGGGAACCAGAGCTTCCAAGATTCTTCAAGCCCACAGCTGCCAGCTGCATTTGAATGTTTCCCTGGACTGATACCTCCTTTTTACATGGGCTTTAAGTGTACCAAACCATTGTAATCAGAGTTCTCCTCCCCTTCCCCTTTTCTTATCAAATTTCGACAGTGATCAGAGCAAAAGCTTCTTGAGAAAAAGGGAGGTACTATGATAGAGCCAAATTGCTTATGCTAAGCATGCTCAGTGTCTTTTGCGCTGGGGCCGATTGAAGCATGATACAGAGATGTTTAGGAACGCTTACCCATTGACCATATAACACCTAGATTTATGAAAACAATGTTTCAAGTGGGTTGTTATAGGTTTTTCGAGCTATATGGCCATGTTCTAGAAGCATTCTCTCCTGACGTTTCGCCTGCATCTATGTCATGCATCCTCAGAGGTTGTGAGGTCTGTTGGAAACTAGGAATATTGGGTTTATCTATCTGTGGAATGTCCAGGGTGGGAGAAAGAACTCTTGTCTGTTGGAGCTAGGTGTGAATGTTTCAACTGGTCACCTTGTTTAGCATTTGATGGCCTGGCAGTTTTTAGGTGTGGCTTGTTAGCGACTGGGGGAACCTTTTGTTGAGAGGTGATTAGATGTTCCTGATTGTTTCCCCTCTGGAGTTCCCCTGTGTTTGAATGTTGTTTTACTGTTATAATTTCAGAGTTTTTTTAAAAAAAAATACTGGTAGCCAGATTTTGTTCATTTTCATGATTTCCTCCTTTCTGCTGAAATTGTCCACATGCTTATGGATTTCAATGTCTTCTCTGTGTAGTCCAGCATTTCTGTGTTCTCAAATAATATGCTGTGTCCAGTCATATCAACTGTACTTCTGCATTGAAGCATTGCTTTTCTCATTCTGTAAGATAAACCTTGTTTTCATCTCTATATAAAGTATCTATCTATACATATCGACTGGTTTTCCTATCTGTATACATTCTCAATCAGCCTTTCTTGACTCAGTATCTTGAGTCTTAACATGTATAATTAAATTTAAATAATACTTTTAAAGTTCTTTGCTCCTCATATCACAACTTGTGTAGTTTCTTATGAAGTATATCAATATTGTGAATGAATAATGTTTTCCATGAAGTGTAAGAAGTCTGCCTCTATATAGATGAGTCATAGCTATGTTATTTTAGTCATTGATTTTTATAGCTGTTATTTATTTCTCTCCTAATGGCTTCAAATGAATGCTTAACGTGCTTTGGATAGTAAATTATGTTTTGTTTCACATCTTAGGATTTTAATGTAGATCATGTTTTTAATCAGCCATGGCTTACTAATTCTTTTTCATCAATGCAAGTGGATGAGACATGATGCTGATAACTTGAGACATGACATAGTCTTGGTGAAATAATTAAAACAATGTCTGTTTTTATTGGCAGGAAACTAATGCAGTACATGTGAATGTTGGAGCAGGCTCTTATTTGGAAATTAATATTCCCATGACTGTAGCTGAAAATGGTAGGTTGGGACTAAAATGTTTTCCATTCTTCTGGAGTAATTTCTGTGATGATAGGCCTTCAGATATTAGTTGTCAAAGAATGGTCTAGTGCAGGGGCGCTCATTAGGTAGATCGCGATCTACTGGTAGATCGCATAAGGCGTCCTGGTAGATCGCAGGCAGGGCGGGAGGAAGGCTCAGTCCCGCCCCGCAGGCTCCCAACGCCGCCCAAGTGCTGCCAGCCCTGGGTTATCTGAGGTCCTTTCCACACAGTTGAATAAAATCCCATGTTATCTGCTTTGAATCAGATTATATGGCAGTGTGGACTCAGAAAACCCAGTTCAAAGCAGATATTGTGTTATATGTTTCACATTTTTGTAGTGGGTAGGTAGATCATTTTGACTTGGTTGTTTTATAAGTAGCTCGCATGCTGAAAAAGTGTGATTTAGTCTAGTGGGATTGTGTGCCATGCACCTCTCGAAATAAATCAAGGGCATAATTCTAAGTGCTGGTTATGGTCCTGAAAGCCATATATGTCTTGGATCCAGACTATACATAAATTAATTACAAATAATACAGTTGCATACATGTTGGTATGTAAGCAGCTTTTATTCATTGTTTCTCGTAATTTTGGAGAGCACATCAGTATCACAGCTTCTTGCAATTAATTTAGGATCAGGCTATACCAGTAAGAAGTCCATGTGTTAAGTCCATATAAGGAAGCTGAATACTGAAGTGCTATCGTACAGAAACCTCTGAAGGTGTGAATGAAATGAGGTATTCACTAAAACATTCTTGCAGCATGCAGCATCTCTTTCTTAACCAAATAGTAAGCTAAAACCTATGTTTTACAACCACTTCAGTTTGCTTTCCACTATTAAATAAAATGAGCTTTTGATTAAAAAATGGCTCATATTGATTTTGTTGTTCTTTTTATTAGGTTACTCTCCCACTATTAAAGGACAGCTTTTACACATAGATGCTACCAGCAGCATGCAGTATCGAACTCTCTTAGAGGCAGAAATGTTAGCTGTAAGTATTGTGTAAAATCAATGTAGTGCTTTAAAATTACATAAAGATTAGGAATAACTACTATTGTTATCAATATCAGTGGCAACAATAATGGTAATAACTAAAAGTGATACAGTTATTGATATATGGAAGCTACAAGACATTTAATCTGGAATATGTCATACTAGATAGTAACATAGGAAGTAACCTTATATTGGGTCAAATCATTTGTCAAATGAGCCTAACTCTGACGTTAACTTGGATTTTGTCAGTTGGTTTGTCAGAATGAAGCTTAGAGAGGGCTCCTATATTTTTAATGTTTCTGTAGCAGGTGGAATTTCAGCAGCTGTTGCTTACTACTTGGTTATGTGACAAGTAACACCCAATGAAATTCCCTCTTCACAACCCTTAAAGGTATAAGAGCCTTTTCTACTTTTAAATCTGTCAACCCTATTGATGGGATTCTTTCCTGGTTTTACTTGGAGATTCCTAATTTTAACTGTTCCAAGTACTGACATGTAACCAAGGGTGGCATGACATTAAGGGGCGATGGGCAAGGTGTTGTGTGAATTCAAAAAAGACCACTTGAAGAAATACAGAGAGGCAAACTGTTCTTCTTCTTCGTGGTCTTTGTGAACCACACAACTGGGCAACTGACAAGTTATCAGGCCAAAGAGTCTAGTGTTACACCACAAGCATGACCACAGGTTCAAACATAAGATACAGTTTTCACAACATGTTCTCAGAATATACTGAACTCTAAGATGGATATGTATGATCACATTGACTTTCCTTGAGTGTTTCAGCTCAAGAAAAGTATGACTGCCCCATACATATAATGTGATGTGAGAATCTCCTTTTAAGTTCCATCTTGTGCAGAGAGTGGTGTTGATTCCACAAAGAGCAAACCCTTTCCTGTATTAACCCCAGTGCTGTGGAACTTACTTGAGAAAGTTCAATTCTGACTTATATTTGTTGCTTTTCACATCATAATAAAACAACAGTCATTTGTTTAGCTGCTCCTGCCACAAGTACAAGCAATCAAGCAGCATACAATATCTTGCCCATCTGTATCTGTATACCTTAATAAAGCTGAATGTTTGTATGTGTCCGGAGGGCGGAAGGACATGTGGCAGCTTTCGGATTGGCTCCCACTGTGGGGTTATTTGCATAAACAACTCCCATTGGCCAGCCAACGCGAACATTCCGAGACTCAAAAGTGCCAGAGGGAAGTAAGGAAAAGGCCTGAGCCAGTCAGGCATGGTGGGAGTTTAGGTCCAATACACTTTGCAGCCCCCAACAATGAGACAACAAAACCAAACTTGGCACACAGAACCCCCAAGACCCACTTTACGTCTTGGTGCAGTTTGAGGGAGGATAGACCATGGATTGGCCAGCATTCCAACATCCCAAATCTCAAAGGTGCCAGACAGAGTTCTTTACAAAAACGCTTCCTTCAGCTGATTTTTAAAACTAGCCCTCAGCCTGAATTGACAGTAAGGCTCCCTCAACTTGATTCTCTTGACTAGGCCTCAGCCGGACCTGAACCAAACTTGGCACACATAACCCCCATGATGCCCTTTATGTCCTGGTGCAGTTTGGGAAAGATGGACCACAGATTATGGGATTTGTAGTACTTCCAAGCACTTTGCTTCCCAAAGACCATTGTGGCCCCTAACAAAGACCGATAAATATCAAACTTGGCACACAGAGCCCCCATGACCCACTCTACATCCTGCTGCAGTTTGGAGGAGGACAGACCATGGATGATGGGACTTGCAGTACCATCCCTCACTTTCAAAGACTGCTGCAAACCTAATCCAATCACTGATCAACACCAAACCTGGCACACAGAGCCCTCATGACCCACTCAACAACCTGATGCAGTTCTGTGTGAAACGGACCAAGGATGATGGGACTTGAAGTACCTTCACTCACTTCCTAAAAACAATACAACCCTCATCCATTCACCAATACAGATCAAACTTGGCGCACTGAGCCCCCATGACCCAATATACATCCTACTGCAATTTGGGGGAGGTTGGACCACAGATGATGGGACTTCCAGTACCTTCAGTAATTTCATGATACCACTGTAACTCCCAATACTGATGGATCAAGACCAAACTTGGCACACAGGACCCCCGTGACCCACTCTACATCCTGCTGCACTTCTCAAATGACCCAGGCACCGCCGGGTCCCCAAGCTAGTAAGTAATAAACTAGCTTTCATAGCACTGGCTTTTTATGTTGTTTGAATGCATCCATGAGCAGCCCATACTTCCTATTTCCATATCTCAGTACTTCCTGAATCACTAATACATCTTCTAATGCAGTGGTGTCCAACTTCTACCGGACCTAGGGCCGGACTTCCAGTCACTGATGAACTGGGGGGCCGCTCCGCGCCACTCCGCCCCGCCCCTGGCCCCGCCCCGTCCCCTCCTCCTAAGGTGTCACGCCAGCCTCAGATGCGGCGATTTCACTTCTGAGGCTGGCGTGACCCTTTAGGAGGGAGGGCAAAGCCAAGGGGAGCCCTCCATGGCTTCGCCCTCCCTCCTAAAGTATCACACCAGCCTCCTCCTCTGTTCTGCCTCTCCCACCGGCACACCGATTAGGGCGCCAGGAGGAGAGGCAGAACGGAGAAGGCGTGCCTAAAGAGGAGGAAGGGAAGCGCTTCCCTTCCTCCTCTTTAGGCACGTAAGAGCCGGGTGAAACCTCTCTCGCAGGCCTGGATGACTCGCGGGGGAAGCGAGAACCGGGCGCTCGCTTCCCCCGCGAGCCATCCAGAAGGCTTCCCTGGAAGGCCTGTCCCCTCGCTCCCGCCCGCCCTTCCCGGCGCCGCCGGTGTCCTGATCGTTGCGGCGCTGGGGAAGGAGGAGGAGGGAGGGAGGATTCCTCCTCCTCCCCTCCCTCCCCCAAGCTGCTGCGAACCGGGGGCGAGGCAAGGAGGAGGAGCTGGCTCCCTTCCTTCTCCCTGCCCCGCCTCCTCCCCCCCCCCCCCCGCCGCTGCGATCTCGCAGGGCGGCGCCGAGAGAGAGGGATGGAGGGGCGGTGCAGGAGGAGCTGGCTCCCTTCCTCCCCCTGCCCCGCCTCCTCCTCCCCCCCCCCGGCTGCCTTTTTTTAAAAAAAAATTTATTTCAGGAGGGTAGCGGCCCGCGGGCCACCTGTTGGACAGCCCTGTTCTAATGTATCTATTAGCCATTAAGAGTATACTTTATACCAGATCAAACTTCCAATCTCATTGAAATATAAATTAATCATCTAGTGGACATTGTGTGCAAGTGTATGCACCTCCAATCTGAGTGTGGGCATAATGATCCGAGTCATTTAATCCCTTAAACCAGGAATAAGCAGAAGTAATTCTCCCATCTAAGTACTACCCAAGGCTAACGCTACATAGCTTTCAAGTTGGTTTTACTGATGGGTCTATGGATTGTAATAAATGTTGTTGTTGTTACGTAGCTTCCAAGATCAGATGAGATTTGGTATCCTTAGGGTATTTAGACCAATGGATTTTGTTGCAGGCTAATGTAAAAATAACATTTTCTGTTTTGAAGCCTTAAGACTTAACCAAATGTTAAATATAATCTAATTTGAACTGATATATAGAGGACTTTTTAAATGAACATTGACATGGTTTCCATTTAATCATGTCTGTCAATCATATATTTTCATAATTTGAGTAAACAGTGCTGGTTGTGTATTTTGCTCAGTTTCACATTAATGCCTGCTATCCCCGAATATGGAACATGCCACAGACATGGCAGTGCGAAGTTGAAGTTTATAAGGCAACATACCATTTCATATTTGCTCAAAAAAGCTTTTTCACAGGTAACCTGTTCTATTTTTGTGTCATATATAATTGCATATTTTTCCAAACAAATATTACCTTCAATGTTATATTGCAAAATATATTTATTTATATCTGTTCAGTCAATATTGTTGTGCTCAGTCTGGATCTAACACTTTGTTTATAGTTCCACAAATGCAGGCATTATTGGTATTTGTATTTCCAGTTCATTTTTCAGAGGGCCTGAGTCAAACATGACTTTAAAACAAATGCATGATAATTGTAGATTGTGCTTGCTAATTCCAAAGAAATAATTACATTTTGCAAAGTTTTAGTATCGAGATATCTTAAATGCTTTTTAAAATAAAATAAATGATTTGACAACCCATTAAAGTAGATGCTGTCCCATCTGAATGTATGTACTTAAGTAGACAAAGTCTGTCTTGAGATGGTATGGGGGAGTAATCAACTAATACTGGGTTTATCTCACTTGCCAACCAACTAGGGAGGACCATGTTCTTTTTAGTTATATCTGAAATATATTATGACAGTTTTATTTTTATTTAGTTTTATTTTCCTGCCTAAATAAGATACCATACTACACAAAAAACTTAATATTTTACCATTTTGGCAAACATGTGAAAATATTCTTATTGTTTCAGTTCAAACCAAAAATAATATGTTAGAGTTCTTAAATATGAGTGTGAAATGATATTATGAAGAATGTTGGGAAGTTGCAATCCAACAATATCTGATGTGCCACTTTCTGTGCACACTAGGCTGAAGTAAGTCTGAATGAACACATGCTGTATAAAATATCCAAAATAGAGCATGTTTCTAGCATGTAAGTGGCCTAAGATCTAAGGAGGAAAATTTGGAAATATGTGTTTCTTTGTCTCTCTACTCACCCCCCTTTAATTCATTGTTTTGCAGCAAAAATGTTTTGTGATTGAATAACTGGGAAGTGGGCCTGTTATTTTATGATACAGGTCATGTACATTTAAACTGCAGGTAGAATTTTCTTGCTGAATGTTAGCAGTCAACAGAAGAGTTGATGCAACTTTTCTAATTTAGCTAGTTATAATTGGTTTTACAAATTAGCCTATTTTCATCGCTTTGACCTACAGGAACATGTCCCTTTTATTTTTAGATTTGATTCAGGATTGGTCGAGTGACAGCGCTCCTGATATTTTCTCATTTGTTCCTTATTCGTGGAATTTTAAAATAATGTTCCATCAATTTGAAATGCTTTGGGCAGCCAATCAGCACAATTGGATTGATTGCTCCACAAAACAACAAGAAAATGGTGAGAACTGAATGTTTTGTAGTGGACTTAATATGTTCTTTTATATGTATACTTAACAAATGGAGCCCTATCTGATAGTGGCAATTTTGGCATTCCTACTGCTTGAGGCAGAAAAAGAAGTCCATCATGTAGCCAGTCCTGTATACAACATAGCCCCATACTCCATACTGTATTGCTGCCTTTAGCTGTGTCTACCCCTTAATTCAGAGGGAGTGAGATATAGAGTGGAAGATCTGTGTATAGAAATCTATCAGCTACTACCCAGATGCCTGGCACTTTATAGAGTACTGGGAACCTTCCTATGCTCCAGTTAATACACTTTGCCTTCTGGTACCAAATGGATGAATAGTCTTATGTCTGAAGATAGTGTGCAGATACAATTTTCTTTTTAACTATGAAAGGCTCTGAAATAACATACCGTACATGGGAATCCTACATATGTTTGGGAGTATGTGTGTATGATAGATAAGATTAAAAAAATAAGCTCTATGCAACATGGGATATAATCCTTGTTTTAAAAAAGGAATGAGAATAATATTTTGTTTTTTTTTAACTTCGTTTTGTCTGCCTAAGTACTTGTCTGAAGGTAGCATGGAGACTCATGCTCAACAAATGTAGTCTAAGTCAGAGCTTTCCCAACTGTGTATTGTGACATGTTAGTATGTTGGCCCCAGTGTGTAGGTGTATCATGCGAACATAAAGAGAAACATCTGAGTCTATGTAAAATAAGCAATAAATCATTTATTTTTTACTTCATTTATATTCCGCTCCTCTCACCCCGAAGGGGACTCAGAGCGGATTACAGTACATATACTTGCAGACAATCCCTGCAGTTCAACATATATAGACATATATTGACGAACAAAGAGGCAAACTTTTGGCTACCAGGGGGAGCTGACACCACTCCTCATCTCTCTCAGTGTTTTCTCCAGCGTCCCTTGTTGTTCTTCCGCAATCTTCAGCGACTCCTGGAATTCTTATGGCTTCATAAATCAGTCAAAATTTGCCTCCCCACTTAATGTGGTACCTTTATCTCCTACTTGACAAATGAACTGTCTTTCGGGCTGCAAAGGTCGACAGCAGGCTACTCTTAAGGTCGGGCACCCACCCCGACCCAGGCAGGCCTCTAACTCATGACCTACAGGCCAGAGAGATCTTATGCAGCTGACACTTAGCCAGCTGCGCCACTTTTTAAAAGACAAAGGAAAGCTTTTCATGAAATATGTTGTCTTCCCATACATTTCGTTATTACAATTTATGTATGTGTCAGTGAGCCCGCTGGTGGTGCAGAGGGTTAAACCGCTGAGTTACTGAACTTGCTGACCAAAAGATCAGCTGTTTGAATCCGGGGAGCGGGCTGAGTTCCTACTGTTATCCACAGCTTCTGCCAGCCCAGCAGTTTGAAAATATGCAAATGTGAGCAGATCAATAGGTCAATAGGTTCTGCAGAAAGGTAGCACCGCTCCAAGCAGTCATGCTGGCCACATGACATTGGAGGTGTCCACTGACAATACTCCGTGGCTTACAAATTGAGATAAGCAACCCCCCCCAAGAGTCAGACACAACTAGACTTAATGTCAGGTGAAAACTTTACTTTACCTTATGTGTCAGTATTTCTTATGACGGGTTGGTTTAGTATCAAGTTTGCTAGTAAAACTGAATTACTATGTCGCAAAATGCTGCATGTCTAAAAAAGTGTGTCACTTTTAGGAGATAATTCATATTCATTTTTACTCCTCTTCCCTTTTAGTTTATGTGGCAGCCTGCGGGGAAACATTAAACATCATTTTCTCTTTGCCTTTTACTGACTTTGTTCCAAGCACATGCAGTACAAGATTCTCTTTAAGGGTAGGTGCCTTTATTCTCTTTCAAATGAACTGCATATATACATAGTATTTGTAATAATAGTGACTGATTGTGGTATTGGTTTGGTCCTTATTGTGATCAAAGAAACCTTTTATGATTGTGTTTTCTTTTCTTTAAAGTAGATTAATTGGAAAAGCAGCAATGCTTGATAGAATAGAATGCAGTAGGGAGAGGGGAAACTGAACTAAGGGTGGGTTGCTTCTGTCAAGAAAGGGCTGGCAGTGTTTTGCAAAGCTTATATTAGGGTCCTCGATATCCGTGTTAAAAATGTAGTTTATCTCTTGCTTTGGGAGAATATTCTCATTCAGGTCGTTCCTGAGTTACAAACATCTGACTTACAAATGACTCATAGCTAAGAACGGGGGTAAGACAACATGAAGTGAGATACATTTACCGCTCAGAATGGAAATTCTCTCATGAAAGAGTTATGATTGGGAAAAGGTATCTCCACGGAAGCTTTAGTTTCTACAACAAGCCAATCTTTTCAAAATCTGATTTATCACAGGTACAAGAAGTGGGGTAAAATCTTCTGAACAGGGGCACAGACAGCAAAACAAACACCGCATGACTGTTAACCCTTCTCTGTGCTATCAAAAGCGCATATATATATATATATATATATATATATATATATATACACACACATATATATATGGATTAGTGGATTAGATGTAATATGTTCAAGATGGCGGCGGCTGTAGAGGTCCCTTTGGGTGAGCTCCAGCATTGCCTGCCAGCTCCCTTGGATTCTGCCCTAGATGCCACTTGTTTGACCCATGGACCCCCTCGGAGGGTGTCCATGCTCGACCAGCCTCCCCAGGAGATGCTCTTTGGTGACCCACGGACCCCCAATAGCCTGATTTGGCTGGGAAAAGCGACAACCTTGCGCCGGAGGTCCCTGAAGCGGCTTGGGCCAGAGGATGGACAGCCCTTCCCGAAGCCTGCATTAGGTGAAGACACCGGCAGCAGGCCCAAGCCATCAACCCGCGACCCCCCCGAGAAGCAGCTCACCGGCACCCCCGAGAAGCAGCTCACCGGCACCCCGGGGCCCACCCTCTGACCAGCCCGATCAGCCTGACCCTAGGCGGCTTGCAGAGCTGATCGCGGAATATAACAATCTAGCGGCCCATGCTGAGGACTTTAGGAAGAGATTCGAGGACCTTTTAGAGGGAATGGGTATGCCGTGCCCCCATATCCCGCAGATTCCCCTCCCGGGCGGTACTCCCAAAAATCGGACTAGCTCCCAGCAAGGACCCCAGCGGGATCCCCCCCCAGGACCTAGATTTTGCCTGGGACAACTCGTGGGATTTTCCCACTGAGAGCCTGGACCCTGGCCTGGAGAGGCGAGCCCCCAGCCTTAGCCCTGAGGTCAGTCTGGCTACCCCCACTGAAAACCCCTCAGGGCCGGCCGAGTCAACTGGAGGGTCACCAACAATAGAAGATAAGGTGCAGCCCCCTGACCAACGAACCCCTCGACCTGATACCTGCTGTCCGCCCCCTGCTGAGGAGATGGCCGGAGACCAGCAGATGGGCCTGGATGGCCCGCCACCTTGGGTCAGTTTGTCGCCGGCCGACCTGGACATCTCGGCCGTCCTGGCTCTCCCCCGGAACCCGCGCGCCCGCCGACGCCGCGCCGCGAGAAGCTGGGGGAGCCAGTTGGAGCTGGAGCGGCCCAGCATGGCGGCCGACCTTGAGGACGCCCGTCTGTGCCATGTGCCTGGACCCGAGGGTGGAGCAGGACCCGGAAGTGGTTGTCCGCCGGTAGTCCCGCCTTTGGAGGACCTCGCCCTTGATGACAACCATGCGCCCGGACCCGGAAGAGGAACGGGACCTGGAAGCTGCCTCCCACCTGAAGCTCCGCCTCTGGAGGACTTGGCCCCTGTCGTTGACCCACCCCGGAAACAACAGATCCGGCAGAAGAGGAGACGACGGCGCAGGAGGCGAACGAGCAGCAGCTGGAGTGGGACAGTGCCTGCAGCTGAGACAGCTCCCCCTGGTGAAGGCCGAGTCCTCAGAGCGAGGCCTCCCACCGTTTCGTCAACGAAGGGGCGACCCTCGTCGGAGGCAGAAAGACCCCTGAAGTCTATTCGACCTGGGACTCTGCGAACCTCCCTTCAGGAGGGGACTCTCAGACCCCCTGAGATCAGGAGGGAGAGAGCCGCGAGGACCGGTTCAGTGGCACCCAGGAGGTTCCCTACCAGGACCTTCTGGAACGCCAATTTTAGACGCAGGGTTCCCCTCCTGACGAATCCCCAAATTAGGAGACTTGACACTCGGGTGACTGGGAGACTGGACCCACAGGCTTGTGGCGACCGTCTCCCAACGGACCTAGGAACTACTGGGACATTGCCGGACCTGTGGGGCCCTCCTAGGCTCCCCTCGTTCGACGGTCGAGCCACTGCTGGCTAGACCTTAGGTAGCTCATGGACCCTGTAGTCCTGAGCCTGGCTCCCCTCCCCTTTCTTAGTTGTAGGACCCTCCTCTTGTATTGTATTGTTTTGTTTGTGCACTGCTGTATTTTATGTTAGACTGTGAACCGCTCTGAGCCTCTGGATAGAGCGGTATAGGAAGTCGAACTATAATAATAATAATAATAATAATAATAATATATATATATATATATACACACACACACACACATACCACACACACACACACACACACACTCCTGAAGTTATACTTTAAAATGTATCTGTTTCAACTTACATTCACATTCAACTTAAGAACAAACCTACAGAACATATCTTGTTTATAACTTGGGGACTGCCTGTTTACTCTATGATGAATTATAATTTGGATCATTTTATAAAATTCTGTGGTATTAGCTCAGTGCCTATTGTATTACTTTGATTACAGCAATATCAGTAGTAGCAAAATAGGTCTGTTTACATGCTTTACAACTATCTTGGAGTGATTGTTATATTTTCTTTAGACTTTAGAATGCATACATGTTACTTTTATGAAAAAAGATTAATAATTTTGCCAAAATACTAAAAAAAATCCCTGTGCAATGTTTCAAAGTTTAACTTTTACTTCCTTATGTTAATAAAATTGTTTCTATTTTTATCTGCATATACATGCATACTCCCCCCTGTGGCACAGCGGGTTAAACCGCTGAGCCGCTGAACTTGCTGACTGAAAGGCCAGCGATTCGAATCTGGGGAGTGGGTGAGCTCCTGCTGTTAACCCCAGCTTCTGCCAACCTAACAGTTCAAAAACATGCAAATGTGAGTAGATCAATAGGTACCGCTTCAGTGGGAAGGTAACGGTCCTCCATGCAGTCATGCTGGCCACATGACCTAGGAGGCATCTACGGAGAATGCTAACTCTTTGGCTTAGAAATGGAGATGACCACCACCCCTCAGAGTTGGACACGACTAGACTTAATGTCAGGGGAAACCTTTACCTTTACCTTACATGCATAGAATAATTGTCATATTACTGTAAGAAAATGCATTTTTGCTACTGCTTTGAATTTTTTTTGGTCAATATTGAATGGAATTAGATATTAACATTGTTTCTTCAGGGAGAAGGTCTTGATCTTCACTTGCTTCTACCTGACTGCCATCCTAGTAAATATTCTCTCTTTATGCTGGTGAAAGATTGTCATCCTAACAAACTGAATCCAGAGTCTTGTGTTTCTGCTGATAGTCAGAGTGGTCAAAAACAAAGCAAATTAAGGTGGAGGAACGTAACTCAAGAAGAGTGAGTTTTATTCTCATACTGAGAATCCAACATGTATGTGGTTGCTTGGTTTTTCTCTTTGTTAAGAGATGGTGAATAGAGCAATGAACCTTTTTTGTTTTCTGCTTTCTAAGGGCTGGCTGGGTTGAATGCTGGACTGTGCCAAGTGTAATGCTCACAATTGATTATGTGTGGCATCCAATTTACCCTCAGAAAGCTGATGAACAGTTAAAGCAGTCATGTAAGCATCATTTTGTTCCTTTTATACCATGTTGAACAGGACATAGTTACTGTTTTAAGCATTTTGGGAAAAAATTGCCTAACCAGCATAAGTTGAAAACCAGAAGAAATGGCTATGAGTCATTCTGTTCTGTAGTCTTCCTTTCAACTTGAAATTGATTCAAGTTGAACTTTATAAATTGAATGTGAATCCTGCTCACCTGCTTGAGCTGTACCTGATACTGTTCTGAATACAAAATGCTAGAGTATAGGCTTGATTGACTAATTGTCCCAATGTGTTTCAAGTCTGTGTCTCTTTTCTTGGGACAATTAGTTTAATCTGCATTTTTGGCCCTTTTCATATTACATAATTATAGCACTCTGTAATTTGCATGACTCCTTCCTATGTAATCTTGGGAAATACAGTTTAAGTAAAGGTATTTAAAATTCTCTGTCAGAGACCTCTAGTACCTCACTAAATCACTAAATCCAGGATTCAGCAACATGTAAACTAGAATATAGTGCTGCTGTTGTGTAATGTGAAAAGGTCCAAACAATAACTAAAACAGTCTTCTGGCCTGGTGGCGCACTGGGTTAAACCACTGAGCTGCTGAACGTGCCGACCGAAAGGTTGGCGGTTCAAATCCAGGGAGCAGGGTGAGCTCCCGCTGTTAGCCACAGCTTCTACCAACCTAGCAGTTTGAAAACATGCTAATATGAGTAGGTAAATAGGTGCCACTTCTGCAGGAAGGTAACGGCGCTTCATGCAGTCATGCTGGCCACTTGACCAGGTGTCTATGGACAATGCCGGCTTTTCGGCATTTCCATTGGAAATGGAGATGAGCACCCCACCCCCATCCCCCCAGAATTGAACACGACTGGGCTTAAATGTCAGGGGAAACCTTTACCTTTACTAGCACGAGAATAAAATAGTCTTTCTCCCCTCTGATGATTCTAGTTGTAGTTCACTGACCCAAATATAGTATAGAAAGAAGTGCTGATCAGATAATCACGTATACAACTCCCACAGCCCTTTGAATATTTTACATGCAGTTTTTAATGTATGATTTATTGAATGTGTTGCTTCTACTAACTCATACTGCTTGCTCAAAGAATGTCACATACAGTTACCACTAGTTTATGGTGTATAGCGAGGAGAAAGTATAGAAACTGCTTCTTCAAAAATATAAAACATGTTTAAATATATACAATGTTTGTTGAAATAAGTTTCTTTTTGACATTTCACAATACACATCCAATCTTTGGGAATATGTTTATGATTTAAACATCACCACCTTTTATCATTACTGCTTAGGCTATTTGGGAGTGGGGGGTTGGCTTATTGTAGGGTTTAGGAATTAGTAGAATGTTATTAAAAATAGAAGGGTCATTTTATAATAGTATTTAAAGGGAATAGAATTAAAGAAATAAAAACCAATATACAGTGTGTGAGAGATTGTAGACTAGTCTATGTTGCTTAGTATTGTTTCTTTTGTGTAGGTGTCTGTCCTTGTCTGTATTTACATTTTGTTACCTGCAGTAGGGCTTTAGTAATGAGGTGGTATTAGTAGCTAGTATTTAGAGAAGTAGTTCTTTTAAAAAAATACAAAAACTTGCCATTTGTATAAATATGCTTGTTTTGGTTTTTGGTTTTTTTAAAGTATAAAAATGTAAACATTACCAACCTAGAGTGACAAACATTTTGCTGAGTTTGTTTCATTTTATGGCACTATAAACCAACAAACTTCTTACTTCTGGCTTGGAATTTTTCACTTTTTAATTTACTCCATAGTGTCGGAAATGGAAGAGTCAGTCTTGTCTGCATTGAGGCCATCACAAAAGATGACAGATAAGGGCATATCTCCTTCAGGTTCCTCCCGTCAACCTGTAGATCCCTCAGAACTGCCACCTGACAAGCTCCGGGTAGAACTGGAGCTCTCTCCAGACTCCCAGATGACTCTATATGGACCTCTTTTGAAAGCCTTCCTATCTATAAAGGTAGAGACACCTCTTTGAATTCATACAAGACAAATAACTAATTTTCAAAGCATTTTTTCATATGGACATCAGAAATTGTACTTTGTGAAGGAAAGAAAAGGAAAGATGGAACTGATTTGGGGAAGAGAGTTTGATGCTTCAATGGAGATATGAACCAAATTTCATCTGCCTTCATTTCACTGACTGTATTAATGTGAACTGTGTAGATTACCAACGGTTTGCACTTGGTTCACTTTGCACAGTTGGTGTAATATATGCTTTGTAAATACATTTAACCTGGCAACGCAGCGGATTGAATGGTTGACCTGCTGAACTTGCTGACCGAAAGGTTGGTGGTTCAAATCTGGGGAGCGGGGTGAGGTTCCACTATTAGGCCCAGCATCTGCCAACCTAGCAGTTTGAAAACATGCAAATGTGAGTAGATCAATAAGTACCACTTTTGTGGGAAGGTAATGGCGCTCCATGCTGTCATGCAGGCCACATGACCTTGGAGGTGTCTGCATATAACGCCGGCTCTTTGACTTAGAAATTGAGATGAGCACTAATCTCCAGAGTTGGACACAACTAGATTTAATGTCAGGGGAAGCCTTTATCTTTTATTATCACACCCAACTTCCTAAGTATTTAAACTTCTTGATAATGAGAAGCGTTTGGTTCTAATGGTGCTTATTATAATGATTATTTCTTTTTTTTTTAAAAGTGAAAGTATTCTTAAGTGAATGTCAGTAGAACTGTATTGAAACGTGGAAGTTGGTGTTATAGTCCTTTATGCTAAGAGTTGCTAATTCATCCCACCAGGAAAATTATTTTGGTGAAGATGATATGTACACCGATTTTGAGGAGGTTATTTCAAGCCCAGTATTGTCCATGTCAACCTCTTCAAGTTCTGGATGGACTGCAGTAGGAGTGGATGCTGACAAAAGGGAGAATGACACATCAGGCAGACAGGCTCACCCCCTTACTCTGCGTCCTTGGGATATTACTGTGCTTGTTAATGTGTACAAAGTGCATGGGCGGCTGCCGGTGGTAAGTAATCCAAGTGTGTTACCTGATTAAAAGCATCAAGTGTGCAATAATTTTGTTAAAACATGCATTTATGCAGAGAAATACAGTTGCTGACTTGGGTCTATTGGCCATATTTGACTCTTGGAGCATTCCTATTTTTTGTATGGGGACATGGATATCTTAGAAACTGTCTTAATTTTTCTCAACATGTATTTCTATGGGGAATTAATTTGTAATGTCCTCTTACCACATAGTGGTTCTCAGCCTGTGGATCCCCAGGTGTTTTGGCCTACAGCTCCCAGAAATCCTAGCCAGTTTACCAGCTGTTAGGATTTCTGAGAGTTGAAGGCCAGAATATCTGGGGACCCACAGGTTGTTATCTCCAGTAGTCTGTATTGCAACTGTTTTTGTAAAGAACCACTAATCAAAGCCGTTGACTGTTTTCTTTTCCAAAACACAGCAGATAACATTTTGCTTCCAATTAGTTGTATTCTGTCAATGTTAACTTTTCAAGATTTCAACTTTTTAATAGCTCTGGGTTAAACAGTGATTTAAATCAGGGTTGTCCAACTGGCGGCCCACGGGCCGTATAGGCCCCCCCAGCCCCTTCCCCACGGCCCCCTACCCTCCTGCAAAATATCTGCTTTTTTAAAAAAAATTTAAAAATTGCATTTTTTTGGAATTTTTTTGGACTTTTTTTTCGCGGCCGGGGTGAGGGGCGGGGCGGGGCAGGGAGGAGGAGCAGGCTCCCTTCCTCCTCCTCCTACTTCCCTCCCTCCCCCCGCCAATCGGCGCGCTCGCGGCCGCCTGCTGCTGCTGCTCGAGGCCTTGCTGAGGGGCGGCAGGGGCGGCAGTGGCGGCGGCAGCGGTGGCGGAGGAGGGAGCGCCACGAAAGGGAAGGCCGCAGCCGGCCATTCCCAGCCTCATGGCGGCCACTGCGGCCTTCCCTTTCACCGCGGCGAAGGAGGAGGCTGCTGCAGGAGCACCTCCAGCAGCCTCCTCCTCCGCCGCGGCGAAAAGGAAGGCCACAGCAGCCGCAATGAGGCTGGGAATGGCCGGCTGCGGCCTTCCCTTTCCTCCTCTCCCTGGGAGTAAACCAAGACAAGGGTCCCGGTTTACTCCCAGGCAGAGGAGGAGGCAGGAGAATCGCATCCCCTGCCTCCTCCTCTCCCTGGGAGTAAACCAAGACAAGGGTCCCTGTTTACTCCCAGGGAGAGGAGGAGGCAGGAGAATCGGTGGGGTTTAGAATGCTCTTTGATTGTAGGCGAACTACCAATCCCAGCAACTACAACTCCCAAATGGCAAGGTCTATTCCCCTGAACTCCATCTGCATTCATATTTGGGCATATTGAGTATTCATGCCAAGTTTGGTCCAGATCCATCATTATTTGAGTCCACAGTGCTCTCTGGATGGAGGTGAATTATAACTCCACAACTCAAGGTCAATGCCCACCAAAGCCTTCCAATATTTCCTGTTGGTCATGGGAGTTCTTTGTGCCAAGAATGGTTAATTCCATCATTGGTGGGGTTTAGAATGCTCTTTGATTGTAGGCGAACTACCAATCCCAGCAACTACAACTCCCAAATGGCAAGGTCTATTCCCCCTGAATTCCATCTGCATTCATATTTGGGCATATTGAGTATTCATGCCAAGTTTGGTCCAGATCCATCATTATTTGAGTCCACAGTGCTCTCTGGATGGAGGTGAACTATAACTCCACAACTCAAGGTCAATGCCCACCAAAACCTTCCAGTATTTCCTGTTGGTCATGGGAGTTCTTTGTGCCAAGATTGGTTAATTCCATCATTGGTGGGGTTTAGAATGCTCTTTGATTGTAGGCGAACTACCAATCCCAGCAACTACAACTTCCAAATGTCAAGGTCTATTTTCCCCCAAATCCACCAGTGTTCACATTTGGGCATATTGAGTATGGGGGGGGCGGAGCCGGTGGAGGGGCGGCGGTGGAGCTGGGGGAGGGGTGGAGCAGGGGCGGAGCTGGGGCGGGGGCAGACCCTTAGGCCCCCCAGGTGATCAGTGACCAGAATTCAGGCCCCCGGTCCGGTAGAAGTTGGACAGCCCTGATTTAAATGATAATAAAACAAAGGGGTAAAAAGTTTCCAATGATTATTGGTTCATATGTAATTGTTCGATGTTTGATTTTTGTCAGCTGTCTTGAAGAGGAAAGTTTGGGTGGCTTTAAGTCAGTGGTTCCCAACCTTTTTTGACCAGGGACCACTTTGACCAGGGACCACTCTCCAACATTAGTACCAAAAGGGTTACAAATCAGTTTTTGGTCACTGTTAGATTCAGTTTTGTTACTTGGGGTTCTGATTCCAAACATTGCATTGGATAGATGCCATCAGCTCTTGTTTCTGATACAGAACATATACCATCCAGTAGTTGCCATCTCTTCGCCCACAGAAAACCATATTTAATAATCTAGAGCTGATGTGGTAGTAGTAATCTTTCATGGGTAGTCAGCCCCTTCCCTGTTGCCTCGGCACTATAAGAGGGTTTCACGACACCAGTGGCTCTTGTTGTCTTGTGGTTTTGAGGCAACAGTGTAGTAACGGTGAGGCCGCAGACCATATTTTCATTCTTAGAGACCACTGGTGGTCCATAGACCACAGGTTGGGAACCAGTGCTTTAAGTGCTTTGAATAGATAATTCAGTGGTGCCTAAATTGCCAGTTACCCCCAAAGTGTAGTGTTTCAGATGTTTTGGAGTACAGCTCCCCTCTTCGACCAGCATGAACTTTGACAACATCTGTAGGACCACATGTGTTGGGAAGGCTACCCTTTCCTTTCTTCTGGATAATTTTACTAAGACTTGAGCTCGGTTTCTGAGGACAGTATAACATTATTCAAGACTGCCCAGATTCATCACGGAATAAGTAATTTTGATTACGTTATTAAGAATTTATGGACATTTTCTTCATACCCTGTGGTAGTTGAATAATGTTACACATATTTTTTTCATAATCCAGCAATTAGAATATTGTTAATATTCTGATTAATGAAGACACTTACAATGTCTTGTTCTTTAGCACTGCGGCAGCGATGGCCCTGAATGTCCTACAGGTTTTCTGGAAAGGCTGTGTTTTGAGATGAAGAAAGGATACAAAGAAACTATGTTGCAGCTTGTATTGTCACCAATGAATTTATTCTTGAATGACAATTATCAGGTAGCATGACTTCATTTGTTAATTCGTTGTTTTAGAATTCACACCTTCAACTAACTTTCTCTGGAATCAGATGCTTTCAAAGCTGCTGAGAAAAGTACACTGAAGGACTCACTGGTCTAAATTCAGTTATTAGTCTCTATTACTCTAAATCAGTTGAATCAATGGAACTTACATAAGTGCTGTTTTCCATGTTCCTATTTGTTCTGTGGGTATATCTTCATTACGGTTAAGATTAACCATGGACTATAGATTTCTGACTTAATCATTTTCCATCTCCATCTCTTAAATTTACTGTACTAATTTATACATATTTCAACAGAAAATCCCATTTAATTCAGTCTGGCTTAATATGAAGATACAGAGTGGCAACGAAAAGATGTGTGGCCAATTTTCTATTAATCTTCATTCAGATAAAATGATTGACTCGATTTTCACAGATGAATAGAAGTGAAAAATATCTTGATCTAATTGTTACAGACTTTGCAATTTGAGTGATGTAATTCTATCTTCTGCATATTTTATGACCCACTAAATGTGTACATTATTATTTCATGGGAAGGCACATTAATATATAATACAGGCAGTCCCCAAGTTACAAACCAGATACATTCTGTAGGTTTGTAAGTTGGTACTGATACATTTTAAGTGTAACTCCAGCCATATAACATCCTTGTGGTGTTTGTTTTGCTATCAGTGCCCCTGTTCAGAAGATTTCAGCTCACTTTCGGTCCCTGTGATAATTGGATTTTCAAAAATTTGGCTGTTGTGAAAACAAGGATTGGTGCTAAAGTTTCAGTGAACACACCTTTCCCCATAAAAACTGTGAATTTCCCTTCATGGGGGTAGGTTTCTCTCACTTCCTGTTGTCTCACCCCCGTTCTTAACTATGAGTGATTTGTAAGTCAGATGTTGGTAACTCAGGGACTGCTTGTAGTTAAAAAAAATGCTTGTCTCTAATTTATTACTGCATAGCTTGTTTCAGTTGTTCTCCAGCTCCAAAAATAAATCTTTCATTTTCAATAGAGGCCAACTGCGGATGAAGTGCTTCGAGAGGGTCATTTGAGCCTTTCTGGTCTGCAGCTCCGGGCTCATGCCATGTTCTCAGCAGAAGGTTTGCCTCTGGGAACTGACTCTTTAGAATATGCTTGGCTGATTGATGTTCAAGCTGGAAGCCTTTCAGCTAAGGTTACAGTTCCACAGGTATGACATTGCGCTTCATAATTGAATGTGTGATTGTTTTCTTAGCTTCAAGTTTGGAAATACGGAATAGGAAGAAGGAATAGGAGGAGGAAGAACTAGACCCCCCCACCCCCTTTATTAATTTATTATTAATTTATTAATTTATTATTTCCACCATTTCTACCCCGCTTCTTCTCAACCCCCGAGGGGGGACTCAGAGCGGCCTAACAACGGCAACAATTCGATGCCAAAAACACAGTATACATATAATAGAAAACCAAAAGCAGTCAAAATTAAAATACATTAAAATACAGTTAGCATTAAAATACATTAAATACAATTAGCATTACAATACATCATATACATTCACATAAGTTAAAAACAGTATTTCGTCCATAATAGAAGCATTAAAGCAACAGATAATGAAGGGAAGTCTTCAGTGTCTGTCCAGTGACATTCCAAATTTATCAGCCTGGAAGGACTTCTTTAAAGAAACAAAAACTGGGACTTATGAACATTGACACCGTGTTTATTCCCCTTCGCTAATCTTTTGCCCTCCAGATATACAGGGTAACAGATCAAGTCACTCTCAGACAGAATGGCTGCTACAACTTGAAATTCAGTGTCAAGAATTTCAGATAACACCCAAAAGATGTTTGTTTAATTTGCTAAAATTTACTTGTGTTGGGTTGATGAAAAACTATATACTGTATATACTCAAGTATAAACTGACCCAAATATAAGCTGAGGTGCCTAATTTTACCACAAAAAAATCGGGAAACTTATTGACTCGATTATAAGCCGGGGGTGGGAAATGCAGCAACTACTGGTAAATTTCAAAATAAAAATAGATACCAATAAAATTACATTAATTGAGGCATCAGTAGGTTAAATGTTTTTGAATATTTAATGTATTTCAAAGAAAAAAACAGTAAACTAGTTCTGTAAGTGGAAAAGGAGGGTCAACAAAAGCAATATGTTATCAACAATAACTTCGTTTGTATCCCGCCCTATCTCCCCATAAGGACGCAGGCCAGCTTCCAACATAGTAACAGACAAACATCCAATGCCTATATAAACAATGTCGAGCTAGATATAGATCTATAATTATATAAACTAATTTCACATATGCATTCCCCCCTGAAACGTTTGCAAATCCTCTTTCTCTATATTTGCATGTCCCCTGCAGTATTTGCAAGCCCTATATAGCTATATAGGATTAGCAAAGACCTGCAAACACATGAAGGGAAAATTCATTTATAAAATTAATGTATATAGATACAGATATATAAATACATAGGGATTGCAAAGGCTTGCAGGCAGAAATCCCTATATATCTGTAGGAGAGATTAAGAAATATTTCAAGGTGAAATGCTTTTATAAGATTAATGGATATATATGGTTTGCAAAAACTTCAGGAGAAACATGCATATAGAAACATATTTATAGATCTGTAGGGCTTGCAAAGGCCAGTGAACACTTACAAGGAGACAAAAATGCACATATAAGACAAAAATGCACACACAAAAGCCAGGAAATAGTATGGGTTTGAAAGAGAGCCATACAAACAAGGAGGACATGAAATATATCTCCTTTCCCTCCTTCCCTCCCTTTTGACTGGAAAAGAAAACACACTGTTAAGGGAGATAAAATCTATAGATATAAAAAGGAAGTGGTCGTGCAACGGGGCAAATGGACAGGAAAACTATACGCCCCCGAGGCACAAAAACCACCACCTACCACGAGGTACATAGAGAGCACAACAAATCCGCCCTAGGTACCTCGCAAGACCCTAAAATTACACCCCCAAAACTGCAGCCATAGACCACAACGTTACGGCGCTCACTCCAATGCAATTCCCTCCTTCCCCCCTAGGGACAAGGGCACCGCCCCCCAAACCGCAACCTCTCTCCCTCCGTCCCAGGTACCATCACCACCTACTTCCCCACCTACCAACCACTCCAGGACCCAGCCCCGTGACACCGCCACCGAGCACACCTTCCCCAACCTTCAAAGCCTCCTTCCCCGCCTCCACGCAGCTCCCGGACCCCACCAGCACAGCCACCGCCATGCCCACCTCCTCCGCCACTTCCACGCTGCTTTCCACATGCTTCGCAACACCCACATCGCGGGAGGAGGCCGCCACGGTGCCGCCCGCTTCAACCAGGAGAGCCACTGAAACCGCGAGGGAGAACGGCGTGACCACGGGACTACAATTCCCAGAAGGCTCCGCGCGGCTCACTCGGAAGAAGGGCGGAGACAGGGCCGGAAATAGGCCAGAGTGGCCGCGCGGGGCCTTCTGGGAGCTGTAGTCCCCTGCCCGGGCCCGCCTTCTCCACCATCTCCAAGCCCTTTCCGGCCCAGGATCAGGCGGCCGCCGCAATGCCCGCTTCCTCCACCCCCTCCGCCGCCTCCTCCCGTCCTCCCAGCTACTTCACACTGCCCCCCCCCCACCTCCAGAGAGGTGAGAGAGGAGGAGAACCACCGCGGCGCCCACAGAACCAGAGCTCCCTCCCTGCTTCCCTCAGGAAGCCGGAGGCCGAGGACGAAACAGCCGAAAGGCCACAAACACCAAACAAAGGCGAAGACCACCCACGTCCAATACCGCCGCCACTGGCCCAGCCTCCCTTGGGACCCCCCGAAACCGTAGCCGCCCCTCGGTAATAGCTATCCTCCCTTTTTCAAGTTTTCTTTCTGGGTTCGGCCTTGCTTCTCTCTGGGGCCTAGACCTTCCTGGGGTCGTTTCCCTACCTTCTTTCCCTCTTTCCTACCTTTCCTGACCACCACACTACACCACAACAATATATATACACATACACATTCAAATATACATATACACACATTCACACACATATAGACATACACACATAAACATATATACACATACATACACACATACAAACACATGCACACACATATATACATACACACATCTATATATATATACAAATACATACACACATACACACATGCACACACATATATACACACATTCACACACATATAGACAAACACATATACATATATACACATACATACACACAGACATATATACAAGCACACATATACACACACATACATATATACACATACACATACCCACCAAGACCATATATAACATCAGTTTCAACCCTTACATACTCAGAGATTCTACCATCTCCTAAATAGGGCACAGCAACGCGTGCCGGGTTCAGCTAGTGAGAGATAAATATATCATATATTGCAAGCAATGGCTTCCAGTTTCAGCTGCTTGGCCTTGACCCCATTATAAGCCAAGGGAGGCTTTTTCAGCTCAAAAAAGGGCTGAAAAGCTCAGCTTATCTTCAAGTATATACGATAATATTTATTGAAAGCAAATATATTTATTTCTGAATGAATTGGTAAAATGTAATGAAGCTCAGTAAAAGACTGCTAGCTTTTATATTATGTTTACCCAGGAATTTAATGTTGATAGTATACACTGCAATTTTCATATGTTCACTGCCATTTATGTTCCAACTGTGTAGGAATTGGTAAATTTGAGATGGTCATCATTTAGAAACTGTGAAGAAAGAGATGTGTTATAAATGTTCTCTGTAATATACTGTAACTTCCACTATTTAGAACAACCAAGAGTCCAGATATAAATAGTTAAACATGGCTGAAGGAGCCATTAGATTTAACATTTAGCACTTTAGTTTCTGCAGCATATTTTCAGTGTGAACAGCATTGTTGCTTATAGTAATATGCTTACAAAAACAGGTTCCTCAACTAAGTGCTGCTTCACATTCTCTAGGGAATAAAATGGTTGTGATAATTGACTGCATTGCAGGAAACTAGGGCAAAAAGTCTTGAGGCTTCTTTTCAACTTGAATTGACTTTTTAAACTTGAATGTGCAATTTGTTAGAGAAAAGTACCTTAAAATATAGCAGAGCATCCAAAAACAAAGATGGATACAAAAATGGAGTATTCGGCTCACAGCATGCGAGAGGGAAGAAACACCAATCACTACACCTCTCCTGACACACTCGTAAAGGGAGATCTCAAAGCTCTCCATACATATACTCTCCATACTAAAGTGTAAGAAGGTAGAAGTCAGATTCAAAAATACTTGCAGTAAAAAAGTATCCATTTTAAACAATCAGAATGAGAGCAGAAAGAGAGAAGGGAGAAGAAAAAGATACATTCCCAACTGTGATAAAGGAGACATGGGGGAAAGGAATCCCTCAGACTATTCCAATGCTAACTAACTGGTCCTCGATGAGGACTTGAGACTTGGGCAGTGTGGGATTGAATCCTAACACAATTCATTTGTAACTGTTAAGTCCTTTGGCAGCCATTTGTACAACCCTTTGGTGGATTAGCAGTTCTTTAAATGCATTCTCGAGCAAGCTGAATTTTACATTCTAGAGATGATAATATTCCACTGTTGATATTTTCAGTCTTTTTCTTGTACTTTAGAGCAAAGTTAGATGCTGAGACCAAGCTCCATCTTGAAGAATTCCACAAAGGAATAAATTTAAAATCAGCTAAGGGCTTGAATTTAAAATACAGAATGCATAAATCTTCATTTCAGTTTGCATTTGTTTATATCTTACAAGTTCACTCAGTAACTTTTACTTGGGAATGAAAGAAACAAAGTTAGTGAAATAGGTAAAGGTAAAGGTTTCCCCTTGACATTAAGTCGAGTTGAGTCTGACTCTGGGAGGTGGTGCACATCTCCATTTCAAAGCCGAAGAGTTGGCGTTGTCTGTAGACGCCTCCAAGGTCATGTTGCCGGCATGACTGCATGGAACGCCATTACCTTCCCGCCGAAGTGGTACCTATTGATCTACTCACCTTTGCATGTTTTCAAACTGCTAGGTTGGTAGAAGCAGGGGCTAACAGTGAGAGCTCACTCTGCTCCCCGGATTCAAACCGCCAACCTTTCGGCCAGCAAGTTCAGCAGCTCTGTGTTTTAACCAGCTGCGCCACCAGGGGCTTAGTGAAACAACTACTCTGCTATTCCCTTTTTCTTTACAAATAATTTCAACTAAACTCATGGTGGATTGGATTGAAAATGTTTCTCAAATCAGATAGATGATCCTTCTTTCTAATTTCTAAAATTTCCTCTTGTTGGCAGATCAAGGTTGCAGTCATTGCAGTTTTGAGTATAAATTAGGTTTGTGTAATGGGACTAGGTATTGGAACAGGAAATCATTTTATTAGTTCTGAAGCTCTTCAGATTCAATTACAGTAATAGTTTCTGTCCAGTCAAAATGCTTTTTATCTATGTGCAGCTTGCATGCCTGCTTGAGTGGGGACAAACGTTTGTGTTTCATGTGGTATGCCGTGAATTTGAACTGGAAAGACCAAAGTCTGTAATCATATGCCAGCACGGAATTGATCGCCGCTTCTGTGAAGCTAAGGTAATAAATATGATTTTGTATTCTCTAACTGCAATTCAATTAGAGTGTTACATAACAAGCATCGTCAAAACACATGAAGCTTAATAAGCAAGGAGAAAACCATATTTAATAATCTAGAGCTGATGTGGTCTATCCAATGCAATTTTCTGAATCAGCACCCCAAATAACCCCAGGAACTGGCCTAGAAATGAAGACACCAAGGCACCCTGCTTCCAGGTACCACATAAAATGGCTCCACTCAGGGAGGGAAAAGGAGGAGAAGCAGCAGTCAAGGAGGTTTGTTGTCGTGCCTTTTATGGGTAGTCAGCCTCTGCCCTCCCGACATCCTAGTTGCTTTGGCACTATAAAATGGTTTCGCAGGACGAGTCACTCTCCTTGCAATGGTGAGGCCGTGGACCTTATTTTAGTTCCTGGGGACAACTGGTGGTCCATGGACCACAGGTTGGGAACCACTGCTCTAAGGCATCTATCGAGTTGACTATATAAACACCACCATTTTGTGTTACTCCCTTCTCTCCATTTCAGGGTCTATCCAAAATAGTTCCATTCAAATAAGGCAAATTACACTATCCTTAACTGTGTTTCTTGTGTTTCCCAATCCTGTGTATGACTACATTTGGAAGTACACATATATGCAGACATGTGAATGGGATTGTATATTTGTTCAAGATGAAATTTTCAGTTAAAACCTATGGGATATTGTTATTGTTTTAAAATCCTGTTCCTAATCATTTCAAAAGAATAGTCACTTCTCCCTTTTGTCTTTTTTTAAACTTGAAGTAGAATTAATTCACAGCAAGAATGGTATATGATTATATATTCTGTTTCACATATTCTGTAGATAAGTTGCATCACTGGCCCTTGTCCAACATCTGATGAATTAAAGTACACAATGACACGCCTGGCAGTAGATGGGGCAGATATATTCATTGTAGAACATGGTTGCGCCACAAACGTAAAGGTGGGAGTACTTCTTTTATGCCATTTCATTTTGTGATCATTTTATAACATTAGGTCATTGTTTTCTGTAATCCGAGTTCTATACATTGAATGCAGAATGGATTTGCTCAAATATTGACTGCTCTGTAGGGAATTCTGAGAGATAAAAGCATTTAACTTGCTTTCGCATTTAATACGGAAAACATTATCTGTTTTATTGGAGGGCTAAGGCACAGTTTAAAGATCTTCCATTTCAAGCCATGTAATCCGCAGATGCTCATTTTTTTTGTACAGAAGAAAATGCTTTGAGTATTATGCTCTTCATTAAACAAGAAACATGTCTGAAAGCGGAGAAGGCGGACTCCTGTAGTTTTGTAACTTCTGAAACATGGTTCTGCATTTAATTTGACTCTTTAGCTGGCTATGATGTCATAGCTACCAGGCCTAATTCACACCATAATTTTAATAATTTAGTGAACCGTTTATTTCATGTGCTTATTAACCCAAAAGGGTAAATAGTATCCTCCTTATTTGAATGAAGAAGACACCCTGTCAAGAATAACATCTAGTCACATTTACAAACAGGATTTCAGGGACTTGAGGAATTTTGATTGACAGGTGGAGAAAAAAGTGGGATATAAATCAACAATAATAATAATAATAATTCTCTAATATTCCTTCCCCTTCCATTGGGCACTGGGTTATGTTGAATTTTCCCTCATTCACTTTTAGATGGGTGCTGTACGCATTGCCAACTGTAACCTCCACAATCAGTCTGTTGGCGAGGGGATAAGTGCTGCCATCCAAGACCTTCAACTTAGGCAGTACATTGAGCAAGCAAACAATTGCCGGATTGGTCTTCAGCCAACAGTGTTGCGGAGGGCATATTGGCTGGAAGCAGGGTCTGTCAATTTGGGCCTTATCACCGCTGATATTGCCTTGGCAGCTGATCATCATTCTAAGCATGAAGCACAGAGGCATTTTTTGGAAACTCATGACAGCAGGACTAAGAGGTAAGGGAAAATTATTGATATTAGTGTGAAGATGGTATGTGTAGATAGCCTTAATAAATTGTTAACTGGTGTTTAGAAGAGCATAAGCATCTCAGGTATAAAGTATAGACTGTTTTTTTTACTTTTTATCAAATCAAACAAATTGATTACAGCAGTAATTTTATTGTTGTCTTTGTGTTTAGTAATTTCAAATTGATGTGACGTCAAGTCTAAAGTAATCATACTAGTTCCGTGTAATTCAAATTTGGAAAAATTCAAGGGAGATTTTGATTTTGGAGTGTCCCTGAATCCTCTGAAAAAGATTTTTTAGTAATATCAATTTTGCGTTGGTGATGGTGGTTCTGTGTGCCAAATGTGGTCCAGGTTCATTGTTGGTGGGGGACATAGTGCTCTGTCTTGGTGCAGGGTGAACTACAACTTCCATCATGTTGAGTTAGGCCCCCAAACCCCTCCAGTATGTTCAGTTGCTGATCAGTTCTGCTCTGTTTGCTGTGCGCCATAGAAAAGAGTAGGAAAGGGTTATGGAAGAGGCAGTGGATGAGATCATGCAAGTTCCACATCAATGGAGAGAGTCAGAAAGACTGAGATGTTTGTGGTGGAGGAAACACATAACATCTAGTATGAAATTGTTCCCATATGAAAGCATTTACGTGGGTGTTGGGTAGTCTTACGTTTGTGGAGGACACAGACAGGGGTTGTATATGTTCATGGTGCTCTCTATAACCTGCAATGCCATTGGAGGAAGGGTCTTTGGTTGCTCCTCATAGGTGGGGATCATAGCTGTTTGTGGAAGTGGGAGCCTGTCTGTGAAAGTGGGCACCCCAGCCACACACATACATACATATTTTCACTTTATTATGTATCTAGATTACATCATTAAAATAAAACGTGTGTAGATAATCTTATCAAATGTAACATTTCTAAATTAATGTGATCCACCATATCTGAATGGATAGTGCAAAATTAAATGCTTTTTATTCTCTTTAACTTGGAGGCACAGATCATCTATCTATCTGTCTGTCTGTTTATGGTTTTCTTAACTCCCTGTTTCATGAAAACCAGCCAAGCCTTAATCTTTGTGGATTAATATATTTATGATGTATCTGAAGACAGTAAATAATATGCAGCAATTTCGGTAGAGCTTTGTAGCTGAAAAATACTTGGAATTTGATTACTTTCTTGAGTCTTGCTTGATTTTCTTCCCCAGATTATGGTTTTTATGGCCAGATGATAATATAAAGAATAAGAGAAGCAAGAACAAGTGTGGCTGTCTTGGCGGCTGTAGGTTTTTTGGTGGCACAGTTTCAGGATTAGACTTCTTCAAACTCGAAGAGTTGACGCCATCAAGTAGTTCTGCTTTTTCCAGTACAAGTGCAGAATCGGATATGTTTTATGGACAGTCTTTGCTACAGCCGGGAGAATGGATTATCACCAAAGAGCTTCCCAAAATTGTAGATGGTAATGTTTGTGTGTATATGTGTTCAAAGAAATGTGTATCCTCAGCCACATGTCAGCATATTTAAGAGTATCTTAAGTTTCTTTATAAATGATCTTCTACCTAACCCAAGCTAACCAGCAACTTAACATACCATAAAATTGTTAGCCAAAAACTACCCTTAAATAAAGCAGACCATCCAAAAATAAACAGGATACAAAAGTTGAGGATCAGCTCATTAGCGAGCAGAGTGTGAAGTGCCGTGTGAGGAATTTAGGCGCCAGAGAGAGCGGTATATCAAGTCGAACTTAATAAATAAATAAATAAATAATAATAAATAAAGATACAGAGTCCAATCTTTTAAAAAAATCACAAAAGGTTTATTTACAATAATAAGAAATAACTGCATTTCTTAATAATCAAGAACTGGGTCTGAGCTACTCTAACACCCATCTCTTCTAAGGTTTCAAGAGAGAGGGAAAAACTCAATCACCATTATCTCTCCTAACACACAAGCAGAGAGAGATCTCAAAGCACATAGCACATACACTTTACATACTAAAGTGTAAGAAGGCAAAACTCAGATTCGAAAAGGCTTGCGGTACAAAAGTATCCATTTTAAACAACCAATCAGAATGAGAGCAGAAACAGAGAGGAGAGAAAAAATAGATATGTTCCCAACTGTCATACAGAAGACATGGGGGAAGGGAAACCCTTAGTCTATACTAAACTAACTAACTGCTCCTCATTGAGGACTTGATACTTAGGCAGTGTGGGGTTGAATTCTAACAAAAATAACAGGAGTTATTGAGGAAAAGGTTGAAATTTTCACTGAAACGATGTCATATTATACATATATTGACAATTAAACTAGTTTGCATGGTTATAGGTAATAATATACTGTATTAAAAAGGCATATCAATCTGGTTTGCTTTTATATATAGCAAGAGCTATATATAAAATAATATTTAGCACATGTATCCCTCTGTTTAGAAATCCTAGTCCCAGGGAAAGGAAAATTGTTGCTACACTTAATATATAGGATAAAATAACGACTTGCTTTGTTCTTAGGTAAAACAAATGGTGTTAAAAGGAAGGAATGGGAGTGTCGATCTGTAGGAATGGAATCGGAAAGAAAATCTCAGCACTTGAATTTGCAAGTGCCGCTGCGTTCTCATAGCTCCTCCTCATCTTCAGAAGAGAATAGTAGTTCTAGTGCTGCGCTCCCCTTGCTTGGAGGCGATAGGGAAAGCCCTTCTTCTGCGGCTGAAGACCACTTAGGGCAAAAGGAGTTCTTGGTAACTTCCAAAAGAGAAGATATCCATGGAAGGTGAGTAAGCTCCCTCTCAACTAAAGTTGACTCTAACACGTAGGTTTGGGTATAGAATATATAAAAAATATTCCAGATTTTCTGGAGAGCATTTCAAATCTTTGGCTCTCCAACCGACCAAGAATATGGGTCCATTGACTTAAGAGTTTCCAGGACTGGAGTATTTATTCATTCTCTGTTTGGTGTCAGCTCACCGTGGTTTGGACTGTTTGTTAGTCGTTGTTGTCGTTCTTGCTGCTGCTGCTGCTGCTGCTGTTGTTGTTGTTGTGTGCCTTCAGGTAATTTCAGAGTTGTGGCACCCTAAGACAATCTATCCAGAGTTTTTTTGACAAGATTTGTTCAGGGGAAATTTCAGAGTCTGAAAGAGTGTGATCAACATAGTGTGTTTTCATGGCCAGGTGGAAATTCAAATCCGTTCTCCAGAGTCATAGTCCAACATTCAAATCACTATGTCTCATCAACTTTTCCTTTATTTTGACATGGATTTTTTTGCTCCAAATTCTCCTCCCATTAAATGGAATTGTCTGGAACAAGCATTTGTCATTCATTGTTTGATGAAGAAGATTGTAGTTTATTAATCCCCACCCCAATCACAGCAGCGTTATCCTCAATCCAGGTTCATGTTTCTCATAGTCTAAGCTGTGCAATTCCACCTATTAGATTTTGACTTCCTGCATAGACCAGAAGTCTTGGCAAAGGTTATCCCACTGTTTACAGAAGGTAGATTTTGAGAGTGCAATTTGAGAGTTTATATGAGATGTACCCTCTCCTAGTTTAGCAAGCCTCTGCAATGTGACCAATGTGGTAAATGAGTTTCAGGAAGAAGTACCACCTCATTTGTGACTGTTTCTAGGAAACATGTAAGGGTGTAGAGAGAACCTTTTTGTACCTAACTATAGTTAGTTCCCAGAAGAAAATGGATTACACTTAGGTATTCCTGGGTCTATTTTTTCATCTTCTGTGACATTTTAAAATGGTATTGGTTTTTGTTTGTGTGTGTGTTTGTGTGTGTTTCTAATTCTGGTTGTGCCTTCCTTTCTACTTCAAATACTGCCGTAGTATTCCATCTGAGAGTTGGAGGTGAGGGTTTACCTAGCTTTTCCAAGCCAACTTGGGAGAGACAGAATGATCAATTGCTGTGGAGAATACTAATTAGTTGAATGTTGCTTAGTGGGATGGACTTAATCTATAGGTTTTGGAATTTCTCTTTTAAAAAATTCACAGTGAGAATCTTCCCTTATCATAGAACTATTAGCGTAGTATTGTTTAGGTTAGATTTGTCACTAGTCTGCTAGCCATAGAGAATTTGGAGCACTTGTGTGATTGGACTACAATTCCCATTCTTGAGCATTAGGTATGTTGCCAAAACTGATATAAAAGGTCAAAAAAAGTATTGGGAAGCTACAGGTTCAAAAATGTTGACCTGGAGGTTAAAACACAGAATTAATATCTCAACCTATTACATAGTCATAAGACCCACTGGCAGAACTGGGACTAAAGCAGATATGCGGGGTTGTGATTCCTTTGGCTTACAAAAGAAGCACATTTTGTTGAAATTATGTATGAATTTGTACAACTTGTTTCTCCCCCTTAGTATTGCTGGAGCGGACGGTTCAGAAAACAGCCCTGTATCTCCTAACACTCAAGAGAGGCCTGTTGGACAGTCTCCCCTTAGATCGCCTTTGAAACGGCAAGCGTCGGTATGCTCCACACGACTCGGGAGTACTAAAAGTCTTACAGCAGCCTTCTATGGAGACAAGCCTGTTCCAGCTGGTGTACAGTTCAGCAGTGATGTCTCCCGCAGCGATGAAAATGTCTTAGATTCTCCAAAGCAAAGGAGAAGCTTTGGTTCTTTCCCATACACACCTTCTGCAGACTCAAATTCATTTCATCAGTATCGTTCCATGGACTCTAGCATGTCAGTGGCTGATAGTGAAGCCTACTTTTCTGCAGCTGAAGACTTTGAACCTATAAGCAGCGATGAAGGCCCGGGAACCTATCCTGGGAGAAAAAAGAAGAGAAAGCAAGCCAAAATAGACTATGGACGAGGTTCAATCTATCACAGTGTAGAAGGGCCCTTAACTACTACATTGCATGGAGAAGTTAGTCAGGATCCAAAAACATTACCAATGAAAACACATCCCTCTCAAGCTTCATTTGTTTCTGCTTTGGGAGGAGAAGATGAACTTGCAGAGCATTTATATGTTGTAGAAGCTGAGAAGGCTTCTGAGAATGAACAAATCACTTCCCAGCAACCTGTAATGAACTGTTATCAAAGCTACCTTACTCAATATCAGGTGGTCAACTGGTCAGTAAAGCATCCAACAAATAAAAGAACTTCTAAATCGTCCTTACATCGACCTTTAGACCTTGACACACCAACTAGTGAGGAAAGCTCCTCATCATTTGAACAGCTTTCAGTCCCAACCTTTAAGGTAACAAAACCTTGATATTAGTTTAAGTGTGGCAGTAGAATTTTATATCTGTTAAGAAGCTCTGTGAAGTGTCATAAATATGGAAATTGAATCCCAAAATTCACCTAAAACCCCAAGATGACCAGTTTTTTTTTAAAGTGGGGTTTTTTTTTCTTCCAAACTACACAAGCAGTTCTAAAACACTGCAAAATGTAATTGTTTCCCCATCAAGAGTCAAAAATGTACCCCATTCCCCAAAGAAAACTATGTGAAGTCCTAACTGGTACAGCCTGGGTGGGGGAAGATTGCAGAAGTGAATAATGGCATCTTTCCCCTCTAGGTTTCCCACATATTGTAGGAAATACTTGTAAAAGTATACAGTTTTCCAATTACTATTTATATTTTAATTGTAAACTAGCTGAGGACCCGGCGGTGCCCGGGTTATTTGTGGAAGGCATTGTGTGCCAAGGTTGGTTCCTATTAGATGAGTATGTGGCTTGCAGTGGTCTCAGGAAGTTAGTGAAGCTACTGCAAGTCCCATTGGCCATGGTCCATCCCCCTCCCAACAGCACCAGGATGTAGAGTGGGTCATGGGGGCTCTTAGTGCCACATTTGGTGTTGATCATTCAATGGATGAGGGTCGCAGTAGTCTCAGAAGATGAGTGAAGGTACTTCAAGTCCCATCATCCATGGTCCATCCCCCTCCAAACAGCACCAGGATGTAGAGTGGGTCATGAGGGCTTTGTGTGCCAAGTTTGGTCTTCATTAGTCATTGAATGAGGGTCGCAGCAGTCTTGGGAAGTGAGTGGAGGTACATCAAGTCCCATCATTCGTGGTCCATCCTCCTCAATACTGCACCAGAATGTAGAATGAGTCATGGGGGCTCTGTGTGCCAAGTTTGGTCTTGATCAGTGTTTGGATGAGGTTGGCAATGGTCTGGTGAAATGAGTGGAGGTACTTCAAGTCCCATCATCCGTGGTCCGCCCTCCGAACTGCATCAGGACATCCATTGGGTCATGGGGGCTTTTTGTGCCAAGTGTGGCCATGATTATGCACTGGATGAGGGTCGCAGCGGGCTTGGGAAGTGAATGGAGGTACTTGAAATCCCATCCTTCATGGTCCATCCTCCTCTAAACTGCAGTAGGATGGTGTGTGGGTCATGGGGGTACTGTGTGGCAAGTTTGATCTTGTGGTTCAGGGCCGCCTTGGTCTGTGGGGAATGAAGAGTTTGAAAGTACTACAAATCTCATAACCTGTGATGGTACTTCAAGTCCCATCATCCATGGTCCTCCCTACTCCAAACTGCAGTAGAATGAATCATGGGTCATAGGGACTCAGTGTGCCAAGGTTGGTTACTGTTAATTCAGGCCATACACAATGTCCCATTAACTGAGGCCTAGTCAGGGAAATCAAGTTAATGAAGCCGTACTGTAAATTTTGGGCCTGGTTTGTGATTTGTAGGGGCTACAGTGTTTTCTGGGAAGTGAATTGGGTGAAGGTAGTGCAAATCCCATCATTCGTGACCCATCCTGTCCTAAACTCTCTTTTGGGGCCTGTAATGTTCTGGCCTGCTCTGCTGGTAATTGCTAACTTTAAAAGGCCGAATGGCAGGCAGCCATTTTCTAAAAGCTGAGGGGGAGGAGAAAATAGGAATCCATTTTGTTTTCACAGAGCCAAGTGGAGAGGGAATGTTGATGGTGCCTTTTCCCCCCTCAGTGGGAAGAAATCCTGTTGTTTGAATGTAGAGGCCTGGATTCTGGGATGCTGGCTAATCAATGGCAATCAATGCCCTCTGTCTGGTGCCTTCGAAGTTTGGAGTGGCGAGGCTGGCCAATCAAAGGACTTTATGCAAATAGCTGCCACATATGCCCCTGCCCTTCCGCCCTCAAAGGACTTTATGCAAATAGCTGCCACATATCCGCCCTTCCGCCCTCCGCACACATACATACTGTACATACAAACATTCCGCTTTATTAAGGTATACAGATGACTGTGTTTCAGTAATGTAAGGGATATATGAACTATGCCAATTCAGTTCAATTCTGAAACATTTGTGAAAGAAGATAATTTCATCTGTAGAGATGTCATTGAAATGCAGTAAAGAAATTTATTTCGAAGCAGGGAGGCTCCTAAATAGGGCTTTAAAACACTTAACCAGGTTATAAAATTGGTAAAAACTCAAGTACGAGAATAAGAAATGTTTCTGTGTTCTAGATTGTGAAACAGGGCCTCACAGCTAATGCTCTGCTGGATCGAGGTATGCAGCTTACAGGATCAACATCTAAGTGAGTAGTTCGATTGCAGTTTGCTTTGTATTTTTGCTACTGTAACAGCTACTTTTGTTGTGTAATGGCGTTCCATACCACAGAGGAATATAAATAAATATAAAATTCAGCAACATTACCAGAGCTGAATGTATAAATTTTCTCCCACTACATTTCTGCCACTAAAGATGTTAAGTAGAGTTGTGCATTCAGGGTAAACTTTGACCTGTTTAGTGTCCCAGCTTTCAGTGGGGGCCCTGATACCTTTTTTGGGAGCCTCTCAAAATCTGGAGGGTGGATATCTGTTTTTGCTCTGGGGTACTGAAAGATCCATTTTCTATTTGGCCCATTAGGGGGGGGGGGCTTCCTACCAGACTCCCCTTCCTACACGAGAGGGTTCTTGCCTGCTGTTTCTACTCTAGAGGATGCGCTCGGCTCCAGGTAATGGCAGGTACACCCACGTTCTGGGGCTGCATATCACTCTCTCTCTCTCTCTCTCTCTCTCTCTCTCTCTCTCTCTCTCTAAGGCAAGAAGGCAAGTTCTGTTTCTCACTCTAGAAGAGGCCTGCACGCTACATGCCTCCTCTAGAGTAAGAATTTCGTAGTCTAGTGGAGGCACTTGGCTGCAGGCGCTGACAGGTGCACACTTTCTGGGTCTGCACACCACACAGACACTCTTTCCAAGGCAAGGAGGCAAGTTCTGGAAGGCGCTTGGCTGCAGGCACAAGCGTTTTATCTCCCTATATATTCTGCTAACCTAGCAGTTCAAAAGCATGCAAATAGATCATGAGTAGATCAATAGGTACCGCTCTAGTGGGAAGGTAACGGCGCTCTATGCAGTCATGCCAGCCACATTACCTTGGAGGTGTCTATGGACAACACCGACTGTCCGCCTTAGAAATTGAGATGAGCACCGTCTTCCAGAGTCGGACACGACTGGACTTAATATCAGGGGGAAAACCTCACATATGGTTATTTGCTGCATTGCTGCAAAAGCAAATGTCTATACTGGTGAGCTCCAAGTTGAAAGGAATCTAAATATAAAATCTAAATAATATTGTGGTTATTTGGGGAAATTGTCTCATTCTGTTATATATTCCTAGTAAATAGCATTTTGGATAAGTATGTAATAACTTCTGTCTCAGATTTTTTTAAATAATCCTAGATGTGAACTTTTATCAATCAATATGTTTATATTGTCTTCTTTTTATAAGATAGGGGCTCATGACAAACTTTGATGATATGATGCAAACACATTTTGGCTTGCTAATGATCCCATAACGTATGTTGTGAACTCAGACATTGTCTTGCATTTCTTTTGCTGGCCCAATAATCTCTGTATTGTGTAAAATTATGTTTCCTTTGAAATTTCTCTACAGTTTAATGCTCTTCAAATAGACAGCTAGCTATGCATCCTCACTGTTAAATTCAAATGGCTTTTCAGGAGATTATGGAAATCACTGGGATATTCTATCATCTGTCAGATAAAAAGCATGGACTGGTGAAGTGTTGCCTGAGCATGCTAATATTATCACCTTATATGCCAGTTCTCTTCTTTTTTCCTGTTTTTTTCATGACTACATTTCTCATTCTGTATAGTTTGCCTTGGATGATGAACCAAGAGAAAGTACTTTCAGAATAAAATTAAACACACTTTATTCTGGAGCTGTTCATCATCTCATGCATACAAGATGAACAAGATTAAGATTCCACCTTGATTTCCATAATGCACGTTCCATCTCAGCATGCCAGAGCTCCAAATATTCAGTGCTGGCACCATTGAGATTGCTGATTAATTTTCTTTGAAGTTTGCAAATATTCTTCAGGAGACCACAATTTATTCTTTGCCAGGTTCTATAATCTTTTCCCTTAGGAATGCCAGTGTGATCGTGTAATGCTTTACAGTACATTCATTAGTCACATTGTGATGAGGCTGACAAAGAAGTACATGTGCCCTGGGGCATTGAACTAATTGTCTCTGTTGTATATTGCTGTTGAAAGCATTTGCTGTTTGGCACAGGTAACTGTGTCTTTAATGTTCTGAACCCTCGGGAAAAACTATACCTTTGACTGATAGAAAATACCCAGGAAAAAAACTATCAAATGGCTAGTTTTTAAGTTGGAACTTAAGAATGCATTCCATTTGATATATCTAATTTTGTGATATGAAGCTGAAGGGATTCTTATCTGTATGCTTGCATTGATTTTGTATGAGTACCTGGCATTTCCCAAATCAGGCAGTTATTAAATTCACACTGGCTGCCATTAGCACTGCAAGGTAGTTGCATTTTGTAAGACCTTTTTATTAGTTAGGTCCCCGCTCTGTATGCCCTTCCCCGGCCCTTTGCTACTAGTTCTGGTCTAGCCTATTATAGCTATTCAGCAGGCCCTGGAAATGAAGAGCCCCAGGCACCATCCTAGCCATTAGTTAGGCCCTTGTCATGCACTTTATCCACTTCCCCTGGTCTAGGTCTCTTGTGATTATGCAGCAGACCTTAGAAATAAATAGATCCAGGTCCCACTTGACAATTAGGTAGGCCATGATTGCACTTTACTCACTCCGCAGATTCTAGTCTACTTCATCCTACTAGCCCAGCCCTCTAATAGTTGTTGAGGCCTACTTTGGAATCTTGACCATTGGAAGCTGAGCTGCCCAATGTAATTAGTACTGAACTATCTTTTTAATTTTAAATATATACGATTGTTGTATAGTACTATGTTTATACTTTGTATAATGGCTTTTTGTATGTTTTTATGTCAGTAATTGCAAGGTTTTTCCATGCTGAAAACCACCCTGAGTCCTCTCAGTGAGGTAGAGCAGTATACAAACAAAGATTTTATTATTACTATTATTATTATTATTATTCAGTAAACCTAATAAATTCCATGTTGCAGAGAAAATCTTATCATAAAAATAATGTCTTCTTTTTGTTTATTTAGTACCCCATATACTCCTTTGGACAAAAAAATCCTCGATAATACAGATGATGAAACAATAACAGAAGAATGGACTCTTGATCACCCAGTGTCTCAGACCAGAACAACAGCTATTGTGGAAATAAAAGGACCAGTGGATGTTGTTCTCACTCCTCTTGTAGCAGAAGCTTTAGACAGGTATGCCATAGTTTAGGGAGTGAAATTGGTTCGCTAGCCTGGATTATCAATTATTAATTGGTAGGACTACATTACTGTGGCAGCACCCCTTACATGCATATTCTTAACTGTTTCAGAAGGTTGGAAGTCTCCTCGCTCTGTTGCTCCGCAGTAATAGTTTAATCACAGAATATATCTATGAGTAAAGGGATTAAATGTAACAAATGCCAACGTTCCCACAGGCTTTGAGCAAACATAAGTGATGAGCAGATATCAGTGAAGCAAAATATTGAATTGATTTGACCTGACAGAAACCCCCATCATGCTCTCCTTTATTCTTAGTAACTATTTTTATTGACTATTCTAAAGCCTTTGACTGTGTGGATCATAATAAATTGTGGCAAGTTCTTGGTGGTATGGGGATACCAAGTCACCTGGTCTGTCTCCTGAGGAATCTGAATAACGACCAAGTAGCAACAGTAAGAACAAACCACGGAACAACAGACTGGTTTAAGATTGAGAAAAGGGGTACGGCAGGGCTGTATACCTTCACCCTACCCATTTAGCTTGAATGCAGAACACATCATGCAGCATGTGGGGCTTGATGAACCCAAAGCTGGAGTTAAAATTGCTGGAAGAAACATTAACAACCATAGATATGCAGCTGATACCACTTTGATGGCTGAAAGCGAGGAGGAGCTGAGGAGCTTTCTAACCAAGGTGAAAAAAGAAAGTACGAGCTGAGTTGCAGTTATACATCAAAAAACAAGATTAAGGCAACCAGACTGATTGATAACTGGCAAATAGAGGGAGAAAATTTGGAGGCAGTGACAGACTTTGGATTTCTAGGCGCAAAAATTACAGTAGATGCAGACTGCAGCCAGGAAATCAGAAGACGTTTACTTCTTGGGAGGAGAGAAATGACCATTCTTGATAAAATAGTGAAAAGTAGAGAGATCATACTGGCAACGAAGATCCACGTAGTTAAAGCAATGGTATTCCCTGTAGTAACCTATGGACCATATGGAAGACTGAGCGAAGGAAGATAGATGCTTTTGAACTGTGGTGTTGAAGGAAAATTCTGAGAGTGCCTTGGACCACAAGAAGATAAACCAGTCCATACTCTAGGAAATAATGCCCGAATGCTTACTGGAGGGAAGGATATTAGAGGCAAAGATGTAGTACTTTGGTTGTATACTGAGAAGACAGAAAAGCTTAAAGAAGATAATGATGCTGGGGAAAATGGAAGGAAAAAGATAGAGGGGCCGACCAAGGGCAAGATGGATGGATGGTATCCTAGAAGTTACTGACTTGACCTTGAAGGAGCTGGGGGCGGCGACAGCTGACAGGGTGCTCTGGCGTAGGCTGGTCCATGAGGTCACGAAGAGTTGGAAGCAACTGAACGAATAAACAACAGCATAAAATAAAGACAAATGAAAGAAAGGCACCACATATGAAATTTTGTGAACAAAGGGGATCCACAGATAGGCACCCTACAGGTTCATTGTCTGGGTTCCCCTGTGCAAAACATTTGCTGTTTAAGAGAGGTATTTAGTAGCTAAACAATTTATTGAATTTGCCAAAATATGCTTTCTGCTGTTATGAATTATTTGTCAGACCCAGCATTCTTAAATATTTCTTCCATATTTTTTCTTAGTTTTTGTGTGTGTGTATAATCCACACCTTTAAAAAAATAGACAAAACATGTTGTAGTTTGCTCTGAACATTTCTGCTAGATTTGTATAGTATATTATGATTTCATCATGTACTTGAAGGTTAATTATTTGGAACTAATTTTTGCTGCAGGTATATAGAGGCAATGGTTCACTGTGCCAGCACATGCCACCCAGCAGCTATTGTGGATGATCTGCATTGTAAAGTCCTCAGAGAAGCTGTACAGAACAGGAAAACAACCTATTCTGAAAATGTACGTGTGTTACATGATTGAAGAATTGAAGCTTTAATGTCAAATGATTGCAAAATATAATTCAGCATTTTTTCTCTGTATATGTGAACAGCAATAAATAAGATGAAAATCTAAAAACTGATGCCAAAAGATCTGAATATAAGGAAGAATGTCTTCATTTAGGGCAGGGTTGCCCAACTGGCGGCCCGGGGGCCGTACACAACCCCCCAGCCTGTTGGACACGGCCCCCACTATGCCCCCGGCCGCCATTTAAATTTTTTAAAAATCTTTTTTTAAAAAAGGGTGGCGGGGGGGGAGGGGGGGGCAGGGGAGGAGGAAGAGAGCTAGCTCCTCCTCCCTGCACCGCCCCCTCTGTCCCTCTCTCCGCGCCGCCGCTGCGAGATCGTAGCGACGGGCGGGAGGGAGGAGGAGGAGGAGGCGGGGCAGGGAGAAGGAAGGGAGCCAGCTCCCTCCTCCTCCTTGCCTTGCCCCCTCCGTCCCTCTCTCTGCCCCGCCACTGCGATCCGGTTTGCAGCGACGGGCGGGAGGGAGGAGGAGGAGGAATCCTCCCTTCCTCCTCCTCCTCCTCCTCCTTCCGGCGCCGCTGGTGTCCCGATCGCCGTGGCACTGGGGAAGGAGGAGGAATCCTCCCTCCTCCTTTTCCTTCCCGGCGCCGGCGGCGATTGGGACACCGGCTGCGCTGGGAAGGGCGGGAGGGAGCGAGGGGCAGGCCTTCCAGGGAGGCCTGCGGGGAGTTTTTCGCCTGGCTCTCGCGTGGTCAGAGGGGTCAGAGGGCCGGGCGAAAAATCTCCCGCAAGCCTGGATGGCTCGCGGGAAGCGGCGCCTGGTTCTCGCTTCCCCCGCGAGCCATCCAGGCCTGCGGGAGTTTTTCGCCCGGTTCTCCCTCTGACCGTCCCTCTGACCAGAGGGGATGGCTCGCGGGGAAGCGAGAACTGGGCGCTCCTCGCGAGCCATCCAGGCCTGCGGGCGAGGCGGAGCCGCGGAGCTTCCTCGCGGCCGCCCTCTCCCCCAAAGTGTCACAACAGCTGTTGTGATGCTTTGGGCGAGGGGCGGAGGAGGCTCCCCGTGGCTCCTCCTTCTCTCCCAAGCGTCACAACAGCCTCGGAAGTGGGTGAAATCGCCCGCTTCCAAGGCTATTGTGACGCTTTGGGAGAGGGGGCAGAGCCGCATGGCCCCCAGGTGATCGGCCCCCAGAAAGTCCGGCCCTTGGGTCGGCAGAAGTTGGACAGCACTGATTTAGGGGATTAGAATAGAAGCCAAATAACTGAAATAATATATATTGTTCCCTTTTATGAAAAAGTGATAGGTGCTTTGCATTCCATGTCTCCAGATATAGGAAAGAAATTTCCAATTCTAACCTAAGAACCCTTGTCTGAGTTCTGTGAATTAACCTTGTCATATCTGCTTTTGATATCTAAGCGGAGAATTATAATTGACAAAGCATGAAGAGAGAGCAAAGTAGTACATAGGCTGCTCTTGGTGACGGAGGGGAAATGGAATATGTGTAAACATTTAACTGAAAGATTCTATTTACACAAACAATATTTGGAAATTCAGGTTTGAGTTGCACGTGGTGCTTTATAAACCAAAATAATCTTGGACTTTTAATGTTTCATGAAGATGATTTGCTTTGTCAGACCTGGGGAAGTCTTTATCCTTGCTTTTATCTGCAAGCTTATTCTGCCTGTTAGCAAGATAAAAAGCTTTCCCGATTATCAAAACTGCCCCACTTCCTACAGTGAGAATGGAACGTCATAAGTAAACACCCCCTTGCTCCCGTTAGAAATATATTTTTAAAATTAAATCTTGAGTATGAAAGAGTGTCGTAAACCTAAAATTAGTGGCTTTTACTCATAAGATCATTATATGATTATTAGATATTTTATTGCAAATGACATATACATGGATGAAGTATGCAATATCAAAATATGCCCTTTAGATATAAATTGAAATTTGCAATATGTCTTTCTTGATTTTTATAGCTGTCTTCAAAGCAAGACGTTAGAGGAACAAAAATAGAAACCCCTGCTACAGGAACAACTCAGATAAAATCACAAACAAATATTTCTGCTAAGCAGGAAAATGTGACTATTAAAGGACTTCAAGCCAATGTTACGTTACCCAAGGTAATAAACTGCGTAAATAAAGCAATCTGCTGCTATGCCTTAATTTTCATTTTGTCTATAGCATGAAGTAAACAGGGTGAGTGCGCAAGAAATTTACCAAGACACAGAACTTCTTGAAAATTTGCCTAATTTGATTGGTTGCAGCTTGCAGAGTTTGACATGTTATAGAATAATGATCTGGTATCTGCCATGCTGAGTCTTTAAGAGAAGAGCCTCCAGTCTGCATTCTGGGAACAGGGTACAAGGCAAGTTTGGGATCGCTGCAGCATGGAACAGCATCAGGGAACCCTTGCTGACTAAGTCACAGAAGCTATGTTGGCTTTCAAACTGGGCTGGACCTTGAATTATCATTCCAATGATCCTTAAGGTGTCCCTGCAGTGGAGACCCAGTCCCTGTTTTCGTTAAATATGGATATTTCCCTTTTCTGCTAAGCAGCTGCTTCAAAAATAATTGCAGTTGAACCACAAAAGTTGCTATGGGGAGTCAAAATCTCTAGATCATTGATGGATCGCTAAACTTTGTCCATGAAATGGTGATGAGTTCTCCGAACTAATGCAGGATAGGTGTGAAATCTGATACAGGCTGTTGTAGCTAAGCAGCAGTCACAGCAGCTAGGGGCTGATGGGTTCATTAAGGATTTCTTTCCTGGGATTCATAGTGATACAGGCCAAGGGAATGATACAGACCAGGGAAATGAAACTGCTTCAGACAGTGATGCAGGGCCTGAGAATATAATTGCCTCTGAACCTCAAGGTCAGTCACAGGAGTTGGAATAATCCTCAATAGATAAGGGGTCGAGTGAAGACGAATTGACAAGAAACTGTCACATGAAAGCACCTGGTGATACAGACCCAAGCAAGGAAGCACACTTGCAGATTAGGGCAGATAGCCAGCTTTGTAGATCAACACAACTTTGTGGGAAGCAGAAATTCCGTGCAGACATAATGATTTCATGTCTGTTTATTAAGAGTTAAAATACACTCTGACTTCAGTTCAGGCAATGTAGCATTCATGTTAGAAGCTAGGCCTGAGTTCCCTAGGTCATGTTTCAAGCCTTGGTTTTGGATTTACCGTATCTTGGGAGATTTTCCATGTTCTTGTTTTATATTCCTGTTTCAGTTTTGCTAAGCACATCTTCTGCTTGTGGACTTAAGCTGCCTTTGCATTTTGGGACTATCTTTGGATTGTGTTCCGTACCTTTGGATTGATAAGAGACAATTGATTTTTCTGTTTGGTTATCATCTATTGCTGACTCATTTTCGGATTCTACCTGATTTTTCCATATTCCTTTTATGTGGTTTGTTTCTTTTTTTACAATAAACTGTTTGCTTATATTGTGGACTCTTGTGTGGTGCTGTTGTCATTGGTGGCTTCAGGCCTAGGGTGCAACACAGGACTGGCTTGGGTCTGCCCTCTGTTTATAGCTCAAATTTGGACTAGAAGAGCAATATCCTATCTCCAGTCCCTGTTGGTGTCTCACCTCCCAGTCAGCTAGTAGATGAGTTAATTAACTGCCAATAGGATGAAGCATGTTCTTGAAGGCACAGGTTTAAGTATAGTCCTGGGTCCAGCACAGAGCTGGATGTTTAGGCAGTGTTCAGGAGTGTATACCAAAGATGTTTGTTCTGGCCACAGTGATGCACATCTTATTTACATCCTCTTTGCATTACTTTAACGCACTTTACTTTTCAAAGTATTCAGAAACTTGAACTGGCCCAAAATATGCAGCCTGACCATTGGCAAGGACTTGTTACAGAGTGGCATATGATTCACAAGAGCTCCACTACCAATTGGTCGGGGCACAAATCAAAGTATTGTTGTGATCTATAAAGTCTACATATTGATACCTGCTGGACACTGTTTTCAGTTCTATGAGTGGTTTGCAAAATTTAGTTGGCTTTTTTGAAATTGTAGTCTTGTACCTGTTATATACTGTAATGTAAGCAATGAATGATGTCTTACATGCTATATATTGTAATGAAATAATGTATCTTGACATTGAAAAGTCTGCTTCCCTCCAAGGAGAGTGGGTGTTTGTATAGCTATGGCTACATATAATAAATAACTTAAAAGACTATCAGGAACCTGAACGTTTTATGTCCTTCATGTTGGAGAGCAGTGCAAATGTCATCTTCATTCTTTTTGAAGGTAAATCTATGTTTATTGCAAGCATCAGTGGAAGAGTCATCAGGCACAGCCACAGGGAAAAGTGTAACCCATGTTTCTTTAGTGGCGTTGTGTTTTGATAGAATTGCTACACAGGTTCGTATGAACAGGTAAGGCACTATCTCTTGATAATATACGGTAGTCCTCTGACAGAATACCTAACACTTACATAACATAACTTGAGAAGTTTTCTTTAGTCCATTTCTTGATAGTGACCTTCTAAATTAGAAACAAGGACATTGATTAAGATAGTGACAAAAATATCAAGTAAAACTTACTCCAGTTTTTATTAAAAATGCTCATTTTAGATCTGGGGAAAATGTCACAATATTTTTTTGATCAAAACGATTTTATTGATCAGCCAATTGGTCTTATCAAAACAGACAATATAAACACAACATACAGTATACATCTAGTTTGAGTAAAATTATAAATATACAAGTACAGAGAGAAAAAGCGGGAATGGCCAATCTGAAGTCACAATATTATTTAAAAGGTTTTGTTAAGTTCGCCCACTGCACAAGATGACATTTGTCTCAAATGCTTTGATATTACATTTATTACTTCTGAAAGTACAGCTTATTATAATGGTTTTTCTTTAGTTATGCATATGTTAGTGAGAGCTTTTTATATTTCACTAGCTTAATGGTTACTGAAATAATATGTTAACACTTGGTTTGTTGGTAATTTTATTTAATGAGCAAAATATGCAGATGATACAAACCATTGATAGTGGAAAAATACATTCTGATTTTTTTTAAAGGGGTATCGTTGAAGAGAATCCAAATTGTGCAGAAACTAGAATGAGTTCTGTAACTTTTGAGAAGTACATCCATAGCAGTAAAATGCAGCCCCAGTCCTCTGGATCCCTGAGATCAAATGTTGGAGCAGAGAAAGGGAAAGAAATTGCAGCTAAGCTCAATATTCACCGCATTCATGGGCAGCTCAGAGGCCTTGATACAACAGGTAAGCATGAAGCAAGTATGCATGAGTAGTGTACTGTTTTCAATTAAGTTATGTATTAGGCTAAGAATCTAAAGAGAATGACCCTGCTGCAATTTAACAGTATGAGTATTTAAAATGTGAAAGCATATTCCACTTAGTCTCTGCATAAGGTAATTGTTGGCTTGGCCATATTCCCAACTTTATTTCTTCAGTCCATTAATATACTGCACATAATTTAAAAAGTTGAAAAGGATATGCTCAAGTATATATTTGATTGTTTTTATTTTATTTATCATGTCAAAAGCGAATTGAGAATACAGTTATAGTGTATAAAAAACTACAAAGAAGGTTAAAAACTTGTCATTATGCTAAATTTGTTGCCGTTGTTAGGCCGCTCTGAGTCCCCCCTCGGGGGTTGAGAAGAAGTGGGGTAGAAATGGTGGAAATAAATAATAAATAAATGTCCTTTGACCAGAAGCTGGCCACTTAGAGTGCCTCTGATGTTGCTGTGAGAAGGTCCTCCATTGTGCATGTGGCAGAGCTCAGGTTGCATTGTAGTAGGTGGTCTGCTCTTCTCCACCCTCACATGTTGTGGCTCCACTTTGTAGTCCATTTCTTAAGGTTAGCTGTGGATCTTGTGGTGCCAAAGCACAGCCTGTTCAGTGCCTTCCAAGTTGCCCAGCCTTCTATGTGAACGCTAAACTATTACACTTAGGCAATATTTCAATATCAAAATTATATTATATGAAAGGCAAAGGGGACGACCCAATTCACATACAGAACCAAAAGCATAATACAAAACCGTAAATAATGGATATAGTCTCACATGACCAATTGCAGTATCCCAAGTTCCAAAGCCGGAAAATCCGGAGTATAGTCTGTATTTCTGTCCATAGTCATGTGAATATTGTTTGCAAAGGGTTCCGATTCCGTGAAAGGAAGAACTGAGTCCCCAGTGTCAATTACTTTGTGCCCAGGAGGGAGTATCTCATCCGGTCTCAGTCATTGGTTGAGGTTCCGGATTTTAACTCTCACTTGCTGAAGTGTTCCTGTGGGTATCTCTGCAAATCTAAGGAAGCTGTTTCTTGATTTAATGCTGGCTGATATCCGAACAGAGGATGGGCCGGAGATGTCATTGTCTTGTTTCTTTCATTACTGGCTGCTAGTTACTGGTGGATATCAGGTGTGCAATACTAGCTAAAAACAGTATACTTTCTCCAGTGAAGTAGGGCATAGCCATCCTGTGAAAATGCAGCATGTCTCATTAAGAGCCACATCCACTGTTTTACTGTGGTGAGTTGTATTCCATACTGGGCGTCGCCTGTGAACACCCAAGATTATAGAAGCAGACAAAAGTAAACCAGCCAAAATTCAATGCAGGATATTGTAAACAGCACTTTGTGATAGCCCTGTTGGCACAATTTGCAATGCCACTTGCAATGCCACTTATTTCCTGCCCAGATTGACCTGCCACAGCAAGGTTTCAATATTAGAAGAAAATTCATGAACAGAATTCTTCCTTTTTAAAAATCCTGTCCTGTAAAATACTTTCTTTTTCTTGCAGATATTGGGACTTGTGCAATAACAGCCATTCCTTTCGAAAAATCAAAAGTCCTTTTCACCTTGGAGGAGCTGGATGACTTTTCTTTTGTAGATGAAACTGATCACCAGGCAGGGCCAGATGTCACACGGATAGGTCCTAGCCAAGAGAAGTGGGGTTGGATCATGTTTGAATGTGGAATTGAAAATCTGACAATTAAAGGTGAATAATAACATGGTGATTTATTTTGTGTGCTTAATGCAGAAAGTAGAAGAAAGAAGCAAACATTTTGCCATCTTCTCATATTCACAGGTGGTAGACAGTCTGGTGCGGTTTTATATAACACATTTGGGATCCTGGGAAAATCTACAGCCACAGAGAGGGGTGGATTACTTGCTTCAAACAATTCTTCGGACTCTCCAACTGGTAGCGGTTACAATACTGATGTGTCTGAGGAGAACCTCCCATGTGATCAAATAAGTGCTGCTTCGGACACTCATCCAAATTCAGTTTCAGATGAGCAGGTAACTTTCCATAATGTTCTAGGTAGCAAGCATTTAGCTTCTGCTTTTGACGGAAACTGTAGGTTTTCTTACTTGCAAATAATAATCACTTTCCTGACAGTGCTGTGAAGATGTGTGTCCTCGCATTGCAGAAAGGAGCCATCCAACGATAGGTTAAGGCCCATTACCATCAAGGGATTGAGATTGGCAAGAGACCAGATTAATGATTAATTAACAGTCTCTTCTCCTGTACACAGTTTCATTCCACATAAACATTTTTGGGATATAATTCCAAGATATATTAGCATAACGTGTGTCATATACAAGGGGTTCATATAATCATAGAGTTGGAAGACACCTCTTGGGCCATCCAGTCCAACCCCCTGCCAAGAAACAGGAAAATAACATTCAAAGCACCCCCAACACATGGCCATCTAGCCTCTGTTTAAAAGCTTCCATGGAAGGAGCCTCTTCCATGCTCCAGGGCAGAGAGTTCCACGGCTGAACAGCTCTTACAGTAAGGAAGTTCTTCCTAATATTCATGTGGAATCTCCTTTCCTGTAGTTTGAAGCCATTGTTCCTCATCCTAGTCTCCAGGGCAGCAGAAAACAAGCTTGCTCCCTCCTCCCTTTGACTTCCCCTCACATATTTATACATGGTCATCATGTCTCCTCTCAGCCTTCTCTTCTGCAGGCTAAGCATGCCCAGCTCTTTTGGCTGCTCTTCATAGGGCTTGTTTTCCAGACCCTGATCATTTTAGTTGCCCTTCTCTGGACACATTCCAGCTTGTCAACATCTCCCTTAAATTGCAGTTCCTCCAATAGGTGGTTGACTTTGGTAGATCCTATTCGTACATGACTCCTTTCTACTTCACATGAGAATGATGTGTTGGCTACTTTTCTCTAACTTGACTCGTGTTTTTCGTGTGCTGGCTGTGAAAGAACTACGGAGGTGTCTGTTACACAAGTAATTGCTATGCTGCCCTAAGTCACATCTGCTGCTGCCCTAGACATAATGGGCTTAACCCTGTAGAGCAGGCATGGGCAAACATACTTATTGGGTGTTAGGAATTGTGGGAGTTGAAGTTTGCCCATGCCTGCAATAGATGATGTCTTCTTTGTTGCTGGGATGAAACTATCTGATCAACATCCAATGCATTCATCCATGAACACTTCTGTCTTTTCTTAAAATGTCTGCATCTTTTATGTTTGAAAATCGATACACTACGTTCATGCCTTAAAACACACACTTACACATACCTCATCTCATGCAACCGGAGTTACAGATTTAACCTTATATCTCTTTTTCTTTTTTCATATAGGATGAAGGGGTTGAATCTGATGATCTGAAAAAAGATAATCCTTTAAGGCCTCCCCCAGCTGATTCCTGTAGCATGAAACTAACCATCAAAGAGATTTGGTTCAGTTTTGCTGCTCCCACAAATGTGCGTTCACCTGCCCATAAATTTTCAAGGTACAGCAGATTCTACTTCAGCTATTCTGAAGTCTCATGGGATGTCAAATTGCCTCTCTTGTATAATGTGCAAAAAGAGATGAACAATGATCTGAATCAGCGTGCTGCTGTATTGCTGAATATTACAGTTAGGCTTAATATTTGAAACGATTTCATCTTTTTAAAATGTTAATATCACAATTGATTGGTATAGTTTGGAATAAGAAGGATAGTCTCAGAATATATCCATTGTGACTTAAGTAATTCTGCCAGATAAACTCGATTTCAGCTGGGATCATTCTTTCAACTTCACTGTGGTCTATTTTATTTTGTATCATACTTTCTAGGTATAATTTGTTTGCAAGTGTTAGTTATTTTAATTTCTAAATAGCAAAAGATAGGAGGACATAAAGTTAACTCATTTGTTGCCATTTTTCTGTTTTTTTATTACGAAATTTAAGCATGGTATAGTTGATTTAGCATAGTTTACTATCCGGTCTTCATTAACTCTAAACAAGTTCATAACCTGAATCAATTTAGGCATTGCTCCTTCTGTATCTATCTATCTATCAATCAATCTATCTATCTATCTTGTCTATATTCTGCATATACTCTTTTATTGTGAGTTATACTGTTGCAGAGTTATTTCTTTTGTCTAATTAAAGTTTTAGAGGATGTATTGCCATTGCAAATTATAGGGGAAAGAGTGGACTTGTCCTTCTTGTGAACCTGTTAATATTAATACATTCATATCACCTTTCCAATAATGTAATAATTCAGATTCCAAAAATTTCATTTTTTAGATATTTGATAAAATAAGGCCATTCCAATTTCCCAAAAGCTTTAAAAATATCCAAAATTACTAGTAATTTTGAGTGTTTCTTAAAGTTAGTGTTATATACAGTATAACATTTTATATTCCACAGATAGCATTAGACCAGTGGTTCTCAACCTGTGTGTCCCCAGGTGTTTTGGCCTACAACTTCCAGAAATCTCAGCCAGTTTACCAGCTGTTAGGATTTCTGGGAGTTGAAGGCCAAAACATCTGGGGATCCACAGGTTGAGAACCACTTCATTAGACAATTGCCTGCCTGGCATAAACTCAACCTGGTCTGGTGAAAATATGAGATAAATTTAGGAACTATCAAGCAATATAGTGATCAGTATTTGAAAATTTGTTCTTTCAAATAACACTATATAACAAAATTTGAAAAAAAATCTGTTCCTGGTTTGAAAGTGTTATTTCCTGTTTAATTGTGTGATACTTACTTTGAAAGTGGTTGTTATACTTCAGAAACTTTGTTTTTGTTGCTGCCACAAACTTGGTTGAATTGGTTGAGAGTCAATGAGACATTCATTGAAAAACTATAGCAAAAGATGCTGCAGGATGTGTTTCTGATAGAGCCAATTAAAAAATGATATTTATAACCTAGGAACAAAAATTGTGTTACAGAGTGTAATCGTATTCATTTCTCATATATGGTCTCTGTGATGGTTCCAGCACAATAATTTTATGGCTTTGAAATACCCAAGTCTCTGGGACTGGAGATCATTCATTTCAAAGTACCAATTGCAGTATTTGACATAGGGGATTTAATGCATTGCATAATGATATAAATTCAGCATTGCTTACTAGCATTGTCCCATTTTCTTTTCTTTGTATTCTGCACCTAGTAGACCTTTTAAAACAGATAATATAGTTATGGAGATTCATTCATAAAATATGTATAAGCCCGGTTTTCTAAATATTTACAAGATTATTGCATAATGAAACTAAATGAACACCTTTATTTATGTGAAGATGCCATCCGTGTTGCCCCAAGGGATTCATTGCCTTTCATAACTGATATTTCTTCCAATAGGCAACTGAACCTTCTAAGCACTGCAACTCCTGCTGTTGGTGCTTGGCTTCTCCCTATTGATCAAGTGAAGTCCTCTTTAAACAAATTAGACACAGAAGGAACTTTACGGGTTTGTGCTGTCATGGGCTGCATAATGACAGAAGCATTAGAGGTGAGTGGATTGATGGACAGAAGCTAGAGTTAAGTGTATTGCTTCACCTTGCAATGGCTGCTTAATGGACTTAATTTCCAGAAACCACCATGAGTCAAGGATTGGGGAATCAACAGAATGTAAATAAATATAATAAGAGCAATAACAGATAGATCCGTACCTGCATGTATTTGGAATAAAGGAGATGTATATATGTTGTTAATGAATGTAACTACTTTTATGTATTTAGAACAAAAGTGTGCATTTTCCACTGAGGAGCAAATACAACAGGCTCACTAAACTCGCCCGTTACCTTCAAGAAAACCCTTCCTGTTTGCTCTGTAATATATTGCACCACTATCTCCATCAAGCAAATTACTCAATTATTGACGATGCAACTATGGTAAGTTTCTCTTTCACAATACACCCCTATAAAATGTATTTTTATGTAAATTTGTATAATATTCATGTTCAAATTAGAGCAAATACGTGCTGTGGCCGACTTGCTGTGGCAGACATTGTAATACCTTCATTATCGTTATCACTCCCTATAATAGTAAACTCAGGTGATGAATGCCAACAGAAACAGAGATGAAACACGTCAATGAGAAACAAGAGAGGGGTGATGATTGCTGTTACTCAAGTGTGTTTCTTTTTCTGTGTTAGCTTCCTTAAGCTTGGAAAGATAGAATACTAATGTTAGAAATAAATTAACATACTGTTGTACTTCAAGGCTGGGAAGCACCTCTGCACTCAACACGCACACCAGTCAAAAGGTAAAATAGAAAACAGTTTATTGGAGAATATATAAGGAGCCCCTGGTGGTGCAGTGGGTTAAACTGCTGAGCTGCTGAACTTGCTGACCTCAAGGTCGGCAGTTTGAATCCAGGATGCAAGGTGACCTCCTGCTGTTAGCCCCAGCTTCTGCCAATCTTGCAGTTCAAAAACATGCAAATGTGAGTAGATCAGTAGGTACCGACCGCTCAGACAGGATGGTAATGGTGCTCCATGCAATCATGCTGGCCACATGATCTTGGAGGTGTCTACGGACAATGCCAGCTCTTCGGCTTAGAAATGGAGATGAGTACCAACCCCCAGAGCCGGACACAACTGGACTTAATGTCAGGGGAAAACCTTTACCTATTAAAGCAGTTCAGCAAAATAGTATCAGAAACCAAAGTCCAAAAATCAGAGATAATCCACAAAAAGCAAGATACATGAGTAGCATCCAAAAACCAGGAATAAATCAAAAGCATGAATATTCAGTAACAGTCCTCAACACAAGGAAACCTGAAACAGGAACAAACAGGAAAACATGAGCATGATATTAAAATCCCTTGACTTGACAGGAGTTCTATCCTCAATCTCCAACGTTGCTTCCACTGTCCAAGTATTTTGTTGGCCTAGCTAATACAGGTAGAAAAGCATATCTTTTCCCTTGGGAAACTGATAAAGACTTTCTCACTAACAAGCGATTTGACCTTCGGACTTTCTCATGAGAAACTCTTAAGTTGACTAAATGTAAATCTATCTAATTGCTCATTAGTCTGTCCACCTGGACTTCCACTAACTGGACTTTCACCACCTGGACTTTGCCTTGTTAGCCACTCTGAGTCCTCCCGCCCCGGGGATGAGAAGGGTGGGGTAGAATAATTGCAATTTATTTTATTTATTATCCTCTGAACTCAGTTCTCTGTTGGAATGTGGCCTTCATACAGAGACTGCACATTTTCAGTCTCTAGCTGCTCCTGCTGACTTTCCTGCTGACTTGCAAACCCAGAATATATTGTGTCAACAGGCTGACTAACAGGCCGAGAACCCCCAGAGAGATCAGGTGTAAGCACAATCAAAGGCTGAACTATAACACGTACATACATAGACTTCTGAGAAAACACATATAAGACTTCGCTACAGTGTGCTGCATAATTTCCTTTTTGTTAATTCTGTGGCAGATTAAAATGAACAAACCCATTGGGAATTTATTTTAGAATGGAGCGTATATATGTTTTTCTTCTAGAGTGATGGCCTTCCTGCTCTGGTGACATTAAAGAAAGGACTCATAGCACTCGCAAGGCAATGGATGAAATTCATTGTGGTAACGCCAGCCTTCAAAGGGGTGAGCTTACATAGGCCCACTCAGCCAATGAAACCTCCATCAGCTGTACCCCATGAGCAAGAGGATGGTTTCGGCTTAGACAATGGAGGTGGTCTTCAAAGTGACACAAGTGCCGATGGTGCAGAGTTTGAGTTTGATGCAGGTATTGATACACCTTTTCAAATTAACTTGATTTTTATGAATTCAGAGTACACCTTTTGTTTGAATCTCTCCCTCCCAGACACACTTTTTCCACATTCCATGTATGTTACATTGGGCCTGTCCAACAGGCGGCCCGCAGGCCGCACACGGCCCGCCAGCCTCTTGGACACGGCCCGCCTACCCCCTGCAAGAATTTTTAAATATATTATATATATATATATATATATATATATATATATATATATATAAATGGTGGCGGGGGAGGGGAGGAGGAGGCGGGGCAGGGAGGAGGAAGGGAGCTAGCTCCTCCTCCCTGCACCATCCCCTCCGTTCCTCTCTTCACGCCGCCGCTGCGATCCGTTTCACAGCGGCGGGGGGGAGGGTGCGGGGCAGGGCGGAGGAAGAGAGCCAGCTCCTCCTCCTTGCACCACCTCCTCCGTCCCTCTCTCCGCGCCGCCGCTGCGATTCGTTTCGCAGCGGCGGGCGGGAGGGAGGGAGGGGATAGTAATACTACTATTTAGTATTGGCATCATCTTTCAAAGTGTTTAACCCAATTGACTCTTTTTTGTTAACACTGCTGGATTGAAAAGTGTGCATACAGTATTAGAAAACATCTGGTAATTACTGCATTTCTTCAATTCTAAGATGTACTTTTTATTTGAACATCTCTAAAAATTGGCTTCATCTCAGAATTGCAGGTATCTCTTGTATTTTTTTGGTAATGGAGGTAATGAAATTAGGGTGTGTCTTACAATCAATTATGTTTTACAATTGAAGAAATATGGTAGATATTGGTTTTATTTGGCCCTTGTCTTGCATTGTGAAAACTATGAAACAAAAATAACCCTTTAACATAATGCAAAGTTCTCCACTATGATTAATATAAATTAATAATGGAGAATTTTATTTATTTATTATTTCGATTTGTATACCGTCCTTTCCGATTGGCTCAGGACAGTTTACAGCAGTCTTTCTCAACCGGTGTGACTCGGCACACCTCTGCTCCTTGAGAAACCTCCTGCTGTGCCGGCAAAAATCTCACAATATCTGCTTTGAACTGGGATATATGGCAGTGTGGACTCAGATAATCCAGTTAATCCAGTTTGAATCCAGATAATCAAAGCAGATATTGTGGGATTTCCTGCCTTCATATTCTGCCATATAGAGCTGTGTGGAAGGGCCCAGAATATCAAGGCAAAAATCCCACATTTTCTGCTTTGAACTGGATTATATGGCAGTGTGGACTCAGATAATCCAGCTCAAAGCACATATTGTGGATTATGCTGCCATGATATTCTGAAGCCTCTTCCACACAGCTGAATACAATCCCACCCACATTTTCTGCTTTGAACTGGATTATATGGCAGTGTGGACTCAGATAAACCAGTTCAAAGCATATATTGTGAATTATCTGACATGTTATTCCAAGTCCCCTTAAACCAGTTCAACGCAGATATTGTGGATTAAATAGTTTTATAATTTCAAACTTCAGTGTTTCTAATTTACACCTTTATTATATTTTACAAAAAAGAAACACACACACACACACACACACACACATATATATATATATATATATATCTGTTTAATTGTTATTAAAATAAAAAAATAATTTCCAGGGGGGGCGGTGAGTAAATTTTTTTCTGGAAAGGGGGCAGTTGGCCAAAAAAAATTGAGAACCACTGTGTTAAGAGTCATTTTGGTTGGTGGTGTGCCCCAGGATTTTGTAAATGTGAAAAGTGTGCCTCGGCTCAAAAAAGGTTGAGAAACACTGGTTTACACCATATCGAATTACATCATAAAAACATATCAAACAACCAACAGAGCATATAAAACAACACAATAAACCAATTTAACAATGTTCTGCTATGACCAAGAGTGGTCACAGATTGAATGCATGCCGGGATTTTTTAAAAAGAGATTATGCAAATTGAAGCGTATTTTATAGACATGGCCAACAAACAATAAAAAAGAAGAGTATGAAAAAGAGCAAATGTGTTATAATCTTAGAACTGACAGCTGGCCTAGTATAGGCTACATGCTCCTGTTATTAATTTATACAACGGTTGTATGTTTCAGCCACTGTCAGTGAACATACAATGCTTCTGGAAGGATCTGGTACTCGGCCCCCACCTGCTGGGGTTTCTTCTGGGCCTGTGACTGGGGCAGAGATTATGAGAAAACTATCAAAGACTCATACTCATAGTGATTCCGGTCTCAAAATAAAGGTAACGTTCCCCACCCCAAATGATGATTACTTAAGTCATGTTGAAATTCAGGTATTCTTTTGATTGTAATCTGAAGCACATCCATGAAAAAGAACATCCACTAAACAGAAATAAACATAACCAGTGGTTTGGTGTCTTGATTTGTTTCCATTCACGTTTCAGGGTATCCATCCGTATCATTCTCTGAGCTACACTAGTGGAGATACAGTTACTGACTCACCAGTGCATGCTGGTCGCTCTGGACTTCCCATCAAAGAAAGTCCAAGAAAGGAGAGTCTACTCAGCTACTTGACAGGAAGCTTTCCTAGCCTCCACAATCTCTTGGAAGGAACACCTCAGAGAAGCTCTACGGCCCCTAAAAGTAGTTCCTTGACGAGAGCAGGTACAGAATCATTGTAGCATGGCTCAGTTTTAGTGATGCAAATATTCGATGGTGATTTGATTTCACACTGTCTGGGGACTTTACTATTTGTTGCTTTCCTGTGGTTTGCACAATGTAAATAACTTAAGTTATTTGCACCAGAAGATAGACCCTTTGAAGGAACACTCAGCCTAGGACAGGATATAAGAATGTCTCTCCTCCCATACACAGTATTTCATAATGCTTGATTGAGGTCAAACATTCATATTGGGATTATAATTTTCTCAGGCCAATTTTTTCACAAAATAATGACTACGCTTTGCATCTTTGACTCTGAATTGGCTCAATAACGCCATTATGCTGTATGGATTTTTTTCTTATGGTCTACAACAGTGGTAGCCAACTTTTTTTTTACCAGGGACCACTTGACCAGGGACCTCTCTCCAACATTAGCACCAAAAGGGTTACAAATCAGTTTTTTGTCAACTTTAAATTCGGTTTGGTTATTTGGGGTGATGATTCAGAAAATTGCATTGGATAAACCACATCAGCTCTAGTTTCTGATACAGAACATATGCCATCCAGTGGTCGCCATCTGCTCACTCACTGAAAACCATATTTAATAATCTAGAGTTGAAGTGGTAGTAGTAATATTTCGTGGGTAGTCAGCCTCTCCCCACCCAACATCCTCGTTGCCTTGGCAGTGTCAGGGTTTTGTGAGACCACTTGCTATCATTACCACATGGTTTTGAGGCAACATCATCGTAATGTTGAGGCCATAGACCATATTTTTGTTCTTGCGGACCACTTGTGGTCCATGGAGCATAGGTTGGGAACCACTGGTGTACATATGCTGTTTTTTGTTTTGGCCTGGTTTAAACATGGTTCATAAAGGAAAGAAAGAACCAAACCATTTTAAGGTAGGTTTTCAGTTAGGGTAGTTTATTATTTTATCAGCAGTAACTGAAGAGCAGATGGTGTCCTGTAATCATTCTGTCCAATAATTCTGATTGTATATCCTGTTAGACAAAAAGGAAATCACCTCTAGTTCATTGACGACTATGTTATAGACATGTAGAAGGAAAATATTTAGAGAATGTAATTTTTCATTTTTCCTTGTGTGAAAACACATCATACAGACTTTTTCATTGTGACTCTAGAAATTAGTCTAGTTTCTATGTTGAGTGTCTTTCATCCTCTTCTTTTTGTGAAACCCTCAGTCAGTTAAATAACCAATGGTCCATTAAATTTGCAATTGTTTGCTATTTGTAAAGCCATCTTTTGCAGAAAGAGGGAATGATATAAGGCTAGTAAATAAAAACCCAGTCTCAATTTCATACTGATCTCAGAAATGTTGTCACTCTGTCATTCCTTTTATTTGCAAAAATACCATTGTAAGTAGGATATTTGTAATGCTCAGTTGACACTTGACTTATGCTTAGCATTAGAAATGTCAGTGAATTTTTTTGTATAGCCAAAACAGTTTTTAGGATTGTGTCCTGCATCAGTGTGCATCTTTGACTCTGAAAAACCAGGAAAGAGTAACAGGCAAAGGGGGAAACATATCACTAGAGAAGAGACATACTGTTGAAGGGCTATAATTAAAAAGAAAGAATATAGCTTCATTAAAAGGTATGTGCAGATGGTTGGTTCTGCTAAATGTCTTGTGAGAGATCATGTCATGACCTGTTTACTGTATGTTTGCTGTCCACTTGACATTTTCTGTTTGGTTAAAAATATGTTTGTGTTCATTAAGAATGGAAAATAAATTATTATCATTATAACCGAAGCATCCAAGCATTGTAGGTTACATAAAGGTTGTCTTTTGTATATCCCTGCAGTGAACACTATGCCCTCAGAAATATTATCTGAACATCCATTGTTATCGGAGCCATCATCTGTAAGCTTTTATAACTGGATGTCAAATGCTGTGGGCAACCGAGGAAGTGTAGTTCAAGAGTCTCCGGTCACCAAATCTGGACACAATAGTCTCCCAACAGGTATTCAATATTATAGCTGCATTCATTATTTAAAGGGCTCATGGTCTTCTTTATCATAACCTTTCTCTAGGATTGCTACATGGATGAGGAAACAAACATAGGGTAAAATGCAAAGATGTACATTTCAGTGTCAGGGAAGTGGGACTTTCCCCTCTCCTTCTCCCATTATAGCTCCCTGTGGCACAAAAATTTACTCTGATTCAGTTTTGTAGGGTGTTTGGAGGGCTGCAGAAGATGAGGAGAATTACTAAGTCTATAAGCAGTAGTATCTAGTGAAATCAAAGCACCAGATCATGTAAACAAGTCACATAAAACAAAAGAATAAGGTGCAGAAAAAAGATCCAACGTAATTAGTTTCCGTCAAGGTCAATCCAGATAGTCATAGCATCCACAAATAGGGCAATCTCAGTTCTCAGCCCTCTGATTTTCAGAAATGTATACATTTTATTTTATAATTGCTATCCATAATTTATTTGTGTGACTAGATGATAACACAAGCTGACAAAGTAATGCAAAACGTTTTTTCCTCTCTGATTTTTCTATCCTTGGGTTATGGTGAGTTTTCTGGGTCGTATGGCCATATTCCAGAAGCTCTCCAACTGTGAAAGCATTCTACAATATATTTTCTATCCTTCCTTACCAACAAAATGGCCTCACAATTTTTAGGGGTAAGAGTGCTATTGGAGGATTTAATACAATAATTTTATAGGTGTGGCTCCAAATCTGCCAACTATACCTTCAGCATCTGACTTCAATACAGTACTGTCCAGTGATCAGAATACATTGGATGGGACTCATTCACAACACAGTACTAGTCAAGATGACATCGCTTGTATTGAGGAGGGCAACCAGGGTTTCCCTGCTGTTCAGCTTGCAGATGCCCAGGTGAGTGTTTGTTTTTAAAACTGGAATGTAAAGCAGAATCAACTTTTTGTCCCACATGCAAAAGAAAACCTAGAGTAAGTGTACCCTACGTACTGTAAGTTCTGGTATTAGTGTTTTTTCCTCAACCCACTAGGAAACAAATCTGTCCCATCTGCTACACTACATTTTGAATGAAATGAAACTCTTGGAGAATGCATTAGTCTTCCTAAAACTCAAGTCCTTTAGGCAGCTTGGACTGCAATACTTATCAGCTGCAGCCAGCACAATCACCAAGGTGTCTACTTAGACATAACAATTCAGTCCATATATTTGGAGGGCACTAGATTGAAAAAACCTGCATTAGAGAATCAGTCCTGGAAGATCTTAGCAGAACAATTGCATCTGAACTCCGTTAGTGTTGGCCACTAAGGCCATTGCTCTGTTGTCCCAAGCTTTCAAAAAGGCGAAAGGCTGAAGCTGAGCAGCAAAATGTGTGAAGTAAAAACACTCCAGGACACACCTCAGTATGACATAGAGGTGTTTGAGGAATTCGTATTTGCCAGCCTGAGCAGCATCACATACCAGCTAGTTTTTGTATTGTTCACAGGAAGTCAGTTGCCTTGTGCAACCGTTTGCTTTTCTTGTGGGTTTTTTTTGGTCTCTCTTGGTTGTCTTATAATTGGAGGAATGTATTCATTCTTGGATTCCTCCAAGATAACAGTCATTCAATTAAAGGAAGGGGAGTGTGGTCATTATCTGAGGCAGAATCAGGCAAGGTGCATTTGTTATGTATCCTAACCATTCTTGGGTTAGTGCTCGTTCTTAAAGGATTTTTTTTCTTTTTCAGTGTTAATTTACATATGTAAAAACAAAATCCCTTTAGTAGTTCTCTATCATGATTTGAAAACTGCCAACAAGCCTTAGATATTTCCTACTCTTTTTTGTGTGTGTTAATCATGGTTAGATTTAAGAATTATGTGTGCATTAAGGAAACTAGTTTAAAATAGTTTCACAATCTAGGGGGAACTCGGTGTTAACGACAGTAGGGGTTATAATGCTAGACATAACACTAGGCCATGCCTGCACAACTTGGTTGGGCCTCCCAATTCCCAGAAGCCCTAGCCAGCTTGTCCCATGATCCGGAATTCTGGGAGCCGAAGTCCAAAACACCTGGAGGGCCGCAAGTTGCACTAGGTCATTTTTGCTCAAGGTCATAGCTCTGCTTTCTGCAGCTATCAAATCAATGTATCTATCTAAAACAAGAAAAATGTTTTTTTAAATAGGTTGTTTTCAAGCCTCTTCTGAGCCACACAGGCATTCAATCTCAGGATGCAGTACCATTGTGTTACAGGATGTACTTTGGAGAACATCTTTCATTCTCAGGGACACTGGATTGCCTCAGAGCAGACATTGTTGATTCAGATACAGCAAAGGAAAGAAGAAGCAAAAGAGCAAGGAGGTATGGCCTTCAAGTTCCAAGCACATGTTTGATATTAAAGGATATCAATTCCTATGTTATTTACCCACTGCAGATTACTTGACCTTGCTGAGTTCTGATTCATCATTTCTCTGTGGTCAGAAATGCTTCAATCCCATTTCAACAAAAGTATTCATTTAAGACAAACTAGTTGGAGCTAAATTTCAAATGGCAAGAAAAGCCAGTGTATGGAATGCATTCTCACATGCCAGAGTGAGGAGAGTGGCAAATCATGTATTCAGCTCCACAGCAGAGGGACATCCTGCCATATCCCTGGAGTGGGGAGACACCATGATGGTAGCTCGGGAGATAAACCTTCCACCCTCTACCTATCTTTGAAGACCCATTTCAGAACAGGCTAAATGCCTAATGGGAGTCTTTCCCACAGGCTCACCAGTCTTCAAGGACACAACATTCTTTAAACACCATCTCAGCCATGCAGTTGAACCCAGACAGCTATATGGAGTGTCTGCCTACCCTCTCTCTTGTTCTGAAAATGTTGTCAAAGCAAGATAGAGAGTGGAAGTAAGAAGTAATGCATGTAATAGTGGTTTCCATCATCCCACATAAGATATCAGGAAAACTTGCAGCACAGCTGTCGGAGATCAGCTTTTTATATATTACCATATTTTAATATATACATCTGATTTCTGAAATGTTTCTCCATTTAAAGCTTATTCTTATAGTAAGGTGGATTAGATATGGACAAAATAGATATTGTTATTAGATAAGTCTTATAGATTTTATATGTATTGATTTTATGTATTTGAATGTGAGGTGGATTGTGAACAGCATTGAATTTTGTCATATGTTAGTCACTCTGAGCCTAATGAGGGAGAGAGGGCGGAATGTAAAACAAAGTAAATAAATAATGTGCTTGAGTGTATGAAGAGGCAACATGGCTATTGCATTTGCTTAACATTAAAGATTTTTCATAAAGTATATTTTTCCCCCCTTGTGGTGCAGTGGGTTAAACTGCTGAGCTGCTGAACTTGCTGACCGCAAGGTCGGCGGCTCGAATCCAGGAAGCGGGTCAGCTCCAGCTGTTAGGCCCAGCTTCTGCCAATCTAGCAGTTCAAAAACATGCAAATGTGAGTAGATCAGTAGGTACTGCTCAGACAGGAAGGTAATGGCACTCCATGCAATCAGGCTGGCCACATGACCTAGGAGGTGGCTATGGACAACTCTGGCTCTTTTGCTTAGAAATGGAGATGAGCACCACTCCCCAGAGTTGGACATGTCTAGACTTAATGTCAAGGGAAATCTTTACCTTTTACCTATTTATATTTTGCTCTTAATACATATTTTGAAGCTATTGTATCACCTTAGATGTTTAAAAGTGATGAAGCAATCAAAACACAGTGAATCCAGGAACCACTTCATTTTCACCTTGTCATCTTATTTTCTAGTTAGCGCAGAAGATAAGACCACTATCAGCAGGTTATGTTTTCACTGCCCAGAAAAAGGTATAAAATAATAATTAATAGTGTTGTAGTGCTTTGCTGGTTATAGCACTGCAAAACTGTTGTACAGTAAGCATGTAGCAGTATATATGAAACATGACTAAATGTAAAGAGGAAGGGATAACTGTGAGGAAGAGATTGAAATAATATAATAATAAAACTTTATTTTTAACCCGCCCTCTCCCTCAAAGGGACTCGGGGTGGCTTCCAAGGACGGAAATGGTAAACATTCAATGCCGTGTGCAATAATAAACAAAAACATTACACATACTATTAAAGCAGATTAAATGACTTTGGCTAAAATATATTAATGAGTCAGTCAGTCATAGACAATACAACTAAACAGTTAAAATTTCTATATAATATAAATATATAGCTCTTTGATAAATTAAATGATCTTTGTCAACTTCGTCCACCAAGATGGAATTGGTGACATTATTCATCCTCCTCTCCATAAGCTAATGAGCAGAAAAGGGTTTTTAAATATTTATGAAAGAGAGGAGTGAGAGGGTTGTTCTAATTTCTCTAGGGAGGGAGTTACAGAGAAAAGGAGTGAGAATGGCAAAGGTCTCCTCTCTCATTCCCACCAGCCACTCTTGAGACGGGGGTGGGACTGAGAGGAGGGCCCCCTCCGAAGAGTGCAGAGTCTGAACGGTTTTGTAGATAGGGATGCGGGTTCACAAATAGTCTGATGTTAATATTTAGCTAATATATGAAAGTTTAAACAAAATGTTTTCCTTCTAAACTTACCTTTTCTTTTTTTTAGGCAAGGAGCAGTCAATCTTCCTCCACTTGAATTCAAACCAGCATTAATGTTGGAAACCTTCAGCATCAGTGCTGTGATAATGGAGAAATCTGTGTGCACCCCTCAAAACTCTACCAGCGCACTTGCATTTCATGACTTCAATAAACGTCATTATAGCACCTTTCATTGTAATTTTACGATCTCATGTCAGTCTATAAGCCAGCATGTAGATATGGCATTGGTTCGCCTTATTCACCAGTTCAGTACCATGATAGATGATATCAAAGCTACACAAACGGACATCAAACTCAGTAGATACACAGCAGGTTCAGCCTCTCCCACGCCCACATTTAAAACCCACAAACACAGAGACTTCCGCTCTTCTGACTTCAGTCGCAGCTCTCGGGGGAGCCTCAACGGGGTAAACAGAATCAACAATGCAAAGAACAAACGATCAAATAATGAGAACAATAAAAAAGAATCTCGGAACAAAAATTCACTTGCAAGATCAGAAAGAAGAACTTCTAAAGTATCAAGGAAAGGTTCAAAGGATGCCGATCATGTGGCAATCCATATGGATGATTCCGACTCAATCACAGTGTCAGAGCAAAGTGAACCTTCTGCAGAGTGCTGGCAAAACATGTATAAATTATTGAACTTTTATTCTCTCATATCAGATCCAACAGGGATTTTAGAAAAATCGTCTGAAAATTTTTACCCAACCGGTAAGTGTCTGGTGGAGAATTGCCACAAAATGTTTTTGTTTCATAACTATTATAGCTTGTGAAGGGAGTGATCTACTATCATTTAATATTTATTGAATTGTAACAAAGCAGGCATTTGTAATCAAGGGGAGACATAATTTGTGAAGAAAACTAGAAAAAAAATAGCTATATTGGAAAATTTAACCTATCCATTAAGATTAGCGAAAGGAGAAATAAAATATCTATTTGAAAATACATGTAAGCTATTTATCAGCTACATGTATAAAAGTCTCTCTCTTGGCATTACTTCGCGAACGAAGATTATTAGGAAGGACTCATCCCACGCTTTTTACAAGCGCATTGATGACTAAAAAGGCCAATCTGAGAAAGGCAAGTTTGGTTGCAGAAAGCACAGCAGAAAGTCTCCTTGGGTGATGTTGTTTCCAAGTTGCGGTTCTTTCTGCGTTGTCGTTTCTTTTTGAGACCCGTTCGGCGTGTCTTCTTGAAAGAGGCCGCAGCATTGTGGATAGTGCCTCTCCATGCCTCCCGATGTGAGGCCAGGGTGGACCATTGTTGGTGATCAATCTGGCCGAGCCTGAGATGTTGTTTCAGGGAGTCCTTATATCTCTTTTTGGGGGCGCCTCTCTTGCGCTGACCCGTGGCGAGTTCACCATAGAGTAGTATCTTTGGGAGGCGGTGGTCCTCCATCCTAGAGATGTGCCCTGCCCAGCACAGCTGTGTTCTCAATAGCATGGCCTCAATGCTGGTAATCCCTGCTTGCTCAAGGACAGCAACATTAGTCACATAGTCGGTCCAGTGTATATTTAGGATTATGCGAAGACAGCGCTGATGAAAGTGTTCGAGGAGTCATAGGTGTTGGCAATAGGTGACCCATGTTTCAGACCCATAGAGGAGAATAGACAGTACAATGTATAAAAGTAATAGCAAATTTAAATAACCAAACAACCAAGAATAATTGTGGATGAACAATCAGAAAAACGTAACAGCCATTATAGCTAATGGTGAAAATTGAAATAACTAGAAGTAATAGAACCGACAGCTATTTTTGTATAAGGCTATGTGAATGGCCCGCTGGTGACACGGTGGGTTAAAACCGTGAGCTGCAGAACTTACTGACTGTAAGATAGGGGGTTCGAATCCAGGGAGCGAGGTGAGTTCCCACTGTTAGGCCCAGCTTCTGCCAACCTAGCAATTCAAAAACATGAAAATGTGAGTAGATCAATAGGTATCGCCTTCACGGGAAGGTAATGGTGCCCCATGCAGTCATGCTGGCCACATGACCTTGGAGGTGTCTAAGGACAACACCGGCTCTTCAACTTAGAAATGGAGATGAGCCCCACCTCCCAGAGTCAGACACGATTAGACTTAATGTCAGGGGAAACCTTTACCTTTACTTATGCAAATGATAGGAGTGGGGGTATAGATCTGGGAATAGACGATGTAACTATGCAATTGTGTTCAAATATTTTTTTCAAAAAAATACAAATAATAAATAACAAATGGAAAAATTAGTTGTAAGAATTGCCTAATAGAATTTTACCCATTCTTACGTTTGAACTCTTGTTAATAAATAAGGTAATTATAACTTCTTACCTGTATCAATTACATCATTTTCTTAATTTTTGTAGGTGTTCGAAGCCCTACTGAACCTGCTTGTAGGATTGCCTTTGAGAATGAGCAGGACAGCAGCAGCTTGAGCAGAACACAGAGGAAACGCAGTCTGGTCATATCTGAACCTCAGCATGTGACCCTAATCATCTTTGGAATAGGCATGGTGAATCGCACACATCTTGAAGCAGATATTGGGGGACTCACAATGGAATCTGAACTGAAAAGGATCCATGGTAGTTTTACACTCAAAGAAAAAATGAAAGGTGAATGGCTACACAATACATCGTAAAGTCCAGACCATTTTATCTCATTTTCATTACTAAAATGTGTTAAGGCTTTCCTGATATAATGAAGGTCACATGAAGTGGTAGACCTGTGGCCCTTGGCATAATCTCATGGGGTTTTTAGGCAAATCTCAGTAGCACTTTGTAAGGTATTAATTCAAGCTATTGCAAAACTGATCTATCCCTCCCCTAGCAGCCTATAAGGTATATACATAGGGAAGAAAGCGATAGGAAAAAAAGAAAAGGGTTTCAGAAAAGGCCCTCCCCCCCCCACTGTTTTGTGTGCCCCTCAACAAATTCTTCTAAGTGACTGATATTTTTTTAAGCAGTTGTATATTTGTGTAATAGGAAAAAATGAGGCGACCTATTATAACAATTATAACAATCAACCATGTTGATTGAGACTGGGAAGGACTGGGACTCCAACAGCAGATGGAGTATCATAGCACTTCCTAGCTGACTTCCCATAAACCACTGGTTCCAAACCTTTTTTTGACCAGGGACCACTTTCGCCAGAGGCCACTTTCACCAGAGACCACTCTCCAACATTAGTACTCAAGGGATTACGAAGTAGTTGTTGATCAACATTAGATGCAGTTTGGTTTTTTGGGATGCTGATTCAGAAAATTGCATTGAATAGACCAGGGCTGTCCAACTTCTACCGGACCTGTGGCCGGAATTCCAGTTACTGATGACCTGGGGGGCCGAAGGGTCTGCCTCCGCCCCCGGCTCCGCCCCCTCCCCGGCTCCACCCAGGCTCTGCCCCTCCCTGGCTCCACCCCTGCCCCGCCCCTCCCGGCTCCACCCTCTCCCCGCCTTGGAGGTGTCTGTGGAGGACACCGGGGCTTTGACTTGGAGATAGAGATGAACACCAAAATCCCAGTCTCAAGTCCCAGTCCCTGCTTTGAACTGGATTATATTGCAGTGTGGACTCAGGGCCCTTCACACAGCCATATAACTCAGAATATCCAGGAAGGAAACCCCACAAAACCTGCTTTGAACTGGATTATATTGCAGTGTGGACTCAGGGCACTTCACACAGCCATATAACGCAGAATATCCAGGCAGGAAACCCCACAAAACCTGCTTTGAACTGGATTATATTGCAATGTGGACTCAGGGCCCTTCACACAGCCATATAACGCAGAATATCCAGGCAGGAAACCCCACATAACCTGCTTTGAACTGGATTATATTGCAGTGTGGACTCAGGGCCCTTCACACAGCCATATAAGGCAGGCAGGAAACCCCACAAAACCAGCTTTGAACTGGATTATATTGTAGTGTGGACTCAGGGCCCTTCACACAGCCATATAACACAGAATATCCAGGCAGGAAACCCCACAAAACCTGCTTTGAACTGGATTATATTGCAGTGTGGACTCAGGGCCCTTCACACAGCCATATAACACAGCATATCCAGGCAGGAAACCCCACAAAACCTGCTTTGAACTGGATTATATTGCAATGTGGACTCAGGGCCCTTCACACAGCCATATAACGCAGAATATCCAGGCAGGAAACCCCACATAACCTGCTTTGAACTGGATTATATTGCAGTGTGGACTCAGGGCCCTTCCACACAGCCATATAACACAGAATATCCAGGCAGGAAACCCCACAAAACCTGCTTTGAACTGGATTATATTGCAATGTGGACTCAGGGCCCTTCACACAGCCATATAACCCAGAATATCCAGGCAGGAAACCCCACAAAACCTGCTTTGAACTGGATTATATTGCAGTGTGGACTCAGGGCCCTTCACACAGCCATATAACACAGAATATCCAGGCAGGAAACCCCACAAAACCTGCTTTGAACTGGATTATATTGCAATGTGGACTCAGGGCCCTTCACACAGCCATATAACGCAGAATATCCAGGCAGGAAACCCCACATAACCTGCTTTGAACTGGATTATATTGCAGTGTGGACTCAGGGCCCTTCACACAGCCATATAACGCAGAATATCCAGGCAGGAAACCCCACAAAACCAGCTTTGAACTGGATTATATTGCAATGTGGACTCAGGGCCCTTCACACAGCCATATAACGCAGAATATCCAGGCAGGAAACCCCACAAAACCTGCTTTGAATTGGATTATATTGTAGTGTGGACTCAGGGCCCTTCACACAGCCATATAACACAGAATATCCAGGCAGGAAACCCCACATAACCTGCTTTGAACTGGATTATATTGCAGTGTGGACTCAGGGCCCTTCCACACAGCCATATAACACAGAATATCCAGGCAGGAAACCCCACAAAACCTGCTTTGAACTGGATTATATTGCAATGTGGACTCAGGGCCCTTCACACAGCCATATAACGCAGAATATCCAGGCAGGAAACCCCACAAAACCTGCTTTGAACTGGATTATATTGCAGTGTGGACTCAGGGCCCTTCACACAGCCATATAACACAGAATATCCAGGCAGGAAACCCCACAAAACCTGCTTTGAACTGGATTATATTGCAATGTGGACTCAGGGCCCTTCACACAGCCATATAACGCAGAATATCCAGGCAGGAAACCCCACATAACCTGCTTTGAACTGGATTATATTGCAGTGTGGACTCAGGGCCCTTCACACAGCCATATAACGCAGAATATCCAGGCAGGAAACCCCACAAAACCAGCTTTGAACTGGATTATATTGTAGTGTGGACTCAGGGCCCTTCACACAGCCATATAACACAGAATATCCAGGCAGGAAACCCCACAAAACCTGCTTTGAATTGGATTATATTGTAGTGTGGACTCAGGGCCCTTCACACAGCCATATAACACAGAATATCCAGGCAGGAAACCCCACAAAACCTGCTTTGAACTGGATTATATTGCAGTGTGGACTCAGGGCCCTTCACACAGCCATATAACGCAGAATATCCAGGCAGGAAACCCCACAAAACCTGCTTTGAACTGGATTATATTGCAGTGTGGATTCAGGGCCCTTCCACACAGCCATATAACACAGAATACCTGCTTTGAACTGGATTACCGGAGTCCACACTCATATAATCTGGTTTAAAGCAAATAACATGGGATTTTATTCAGATGTGTGGAAAGGAAGGCAAATAAGAAGCCAGGGCCCTTCCACACAGGCCTATAACCCTGAATGATAAGGCATAATATTCATTTTGCCTCTGCTAATAATAATAATAATAATAATAACAACAACAACAACAGGTTCCTGGAGTAGGAGACCTCCAAGGGCCATCCAGGGCCATCCAGTCCAATCTCATTCTGCCATAAGGGGAAAACACAATCAAAGCATTCCTCAGCCATGTTGAATCAAACCTAAACTCTCATGAGAGCAACAGAAAGTACTGAACCTTGAGTTTGGGAGTTGTAGTTCTCCTCCATCCAGAGAGCACTGTGGACTCAAATAATGATGGATCAGGACCAAACTTGGCACGAAGCCTCAGGAGAGGAGGAAGCCGGAAAGGGAATGAATGAGCACCCCCCTGCTCCGAACTCGGTCCCGCCCCTTTTTTCGCTCTGGCCACGCCCCCTCACTCGTGCACTCTCTCTCTCCTTCCCTCTTTCCTTCAGGTGGTGGAAGGGGGAAAGAGAGAAAGAAGGAGGGAGGGAGAGGGGGGAGGGAGGGAAGTAGTAGTAGCCTGCTCCTCCTCCCTGCCCCCCCCCCACCCCCCCCACGAAAAAATAAAATAAAAAATATTATTAAAAATATTCCAAAAAATAATACCAAAAAATATTTAATTTTTTTAAAAAAAAATCTTAAAAGGCAGATATCTTGCAGGAGGGTAGGGGGCCGTGGGGAAGGGGCTGGGGGGCCGTATACGGCCCGGGGCCTGCCAGTTGGACAGCCCTGGAATAGACCACAACAGCTTTAGTTTCTAATATAGAACATATGCTGTCCAGTAGTTGCCATCTGCTTGCCCACAGAAAACCATATTTAATAATATAGAGCTGATTTTTTGTGTCAGGGGCGACTTGAGAAACTGCAAGTCACTTCTGGTGTGAGAGAATTGGTCGTCTGCAAGGACATTGCCCATGGGATGCCCGGATGTTTGATGTTTTACCATCCTTGTAGGAGGCTTCTCTCATGTACCTGCATGGGGAGCTGGAGCTGGCAGAGGGAGCTCAACCCACTCTCCACAGATTCAACCCGCTGACCCGTCAGTCAGCAGTCCTGCCTGCACATGGGTTTCACCCATTGCGGCACCGGGGGCTCCTGACTAGAGCTGATGTAGTAGTAGTAATCTTTTGTGGGTAGTCAGCCTCTCCCCTCCCGACATCCTCGTTGCCTTGGCACTATAAGAGGGTTTCACGAGACCAGTCGTTCTCGTTGCCACGTTGTTTCAAGGCAACAGTGTAGTGATGGTGGGGCCGCGGACCATATTTTCATTCTTGCAGACCACTGGTGCTCCACAGACCACAGGTTGGAAACCACTACCATAAACAAATATACCTGCAAATAATTCATAATTTCATCCCTATATTTCTCTCTCTCTCTCTCTCTCTCTCTCTCTCTCTCTCTCTCTCTCTCTCTCTCTCTCTCTCTCTCTTTAAAGATATACTGCATCAAAAAATGACTGAGACGTGTGCCACTGCTCATATAGGTGGCATCAATATTGTTCTTCTGGAAGGGATCACGCCAAACATCCAGTGAGTGTTACATTTTTTTTTAAATCATACTTCTTCCTGAGCCATTGTTTTATGGGGAAATGAATGTACTTATGCCAAAATGTGTAGGTTCCTATTTTTAAATAATAATTATTATTATTATTATTATTTTGATGCATTTCAATTGCTCTATTACATGAGCAAGCTGTGAGAGGAAAAGTGATGAAAAGGAAATGCCTTTTTATTTAGGCATAAATGCACAAATAACAGTTAATTTGAATAATGATCAGAGATAAGTAATATTAAATTCTGGCTGAGTCTCCATTTATCTAGAAATACGAAATACGAAACCTTTTACCACCAGCGCCTTCAAGGGGATGATGGCTGTCATACTCCTCATTTGTCCCGCATATTCTCAGAATCTCTCTCTTTGCTTCCAGCCACCCCCACTTCTGCCTTCAAGGAAGCATCTACTGGTTGTTCATCTGCCAGGCTCCCACTTTCTCTCCAACCTCTCATCTCATATGTTTGTAAAAAGCAGTTGAAAGAGATGCAAAGCTATAGAGAAACATGAGGTTGGAGAGAAATGGAGGGTCTATGAAACGGTGGGATATGTAGATTCACCCTGAGCACTATACCATTACAAAGGTAATGGTAAGTTGAAGTAATAATAATAAAGATTTCACAGATGTTCTGAAACCTGGGGATAAAATCCAAAATCCAAAACACTTCTGCTCCCAAATATTTTTGGGTTAGGATACCTGACCTGTAATGATAATTGTTTGAAGTAATAATTGAAATTCCAGCCTGAATTGAATTGCCATCTTATCCTTCTGCTTTTTATCTTTGCAGTTTGTATATATTTAACCTAGTTCTGCATATACTTGCTAGTCCATTTTCTATCAATGATCATGTTGTTATCTCTATTCTAAAATGATAAATTTCTGCGCAAGTTGTGATTGTTCAAGAATGTCATGGCATATGGCAAATGATTTTCTTAATAATACAATTGCATTTTAAACTGCTTTGATAAACGCACTGCACTATGAACCTCACTTAAAAGAGCAATTTTTATGCTGGGTTCTTTATACATGTAACTTAACTTCGCAAGCACTGTATAAAGATGGGGTTTTTTTGCATGAAGCTAATTTCACTTTTAAAACATTTATTCTCTGATATTGTTAATATGCTTTAATGATAAATCTGTCCAGCTTTTATAAATTAATATTTGCCTAATATTTCACTCTCCACTGTTCACATTTAAGTGCATGACAGTTCACTCTTTCATTTGAACACTCAATCAGGACACTTCAGAGAATTTTGGTACCAAAGTTCACATTCACATACTTTTTAGAGGTTTCTTGATAACCCCTCAGTATATTGGTCTGTCTGTTTAACATATCATTAACAGCACCAGAGACCATGGAAACAATTAAGAGAGACCATGGAAACAATTAACATGCGGACCAATATAACTTGAAACACTTCTGTTCTCAAAAAGGGTTTTTTTTAAAATAGGACAGTACAGGGAAGCCTTGAACTCTATTTGAACAGAAAATTGCTCTCCCTGGACTCTTCCGGGAGCAGCAATTTATCCTCTTTTCAGGTAAGAAAAAGGTCAGTCTGAAGGTACAGAGGACCACAGAAATATTGGAGGGAGCTCATATAGTTCCAGGATGATCTTGATCCACTCTTGCGGTAAATCAGTGGTTCCCAACCTGTGGCCCGTGGACCACCAGTGGCCCACAAGATTGAAAATATGGTCTGCGGCCTCACCATTACCACACCATTGCCTCAAAACCACAAGGCAACAAGAGCGATTAGTCTCACAAAACCCTCTTATAGTGCCGAGGCAACAGGGATGTCGGGAGGGGAGATACTGACTATCCACGAAAGATTACTACTACCACATCAGCTCTAGATGATTAAATATGGTTTTCTGTGGGAGAGCAGATGGCGACTACAGGATGACATATGTTCTGTATCAGAAACTAGACCTGATGTGGTCTATCCAATGCAATTTTCTGAATCAGCACCCTAATAACCAAACCAAATCTTAAGTTGACCAAAAATCTATTTGTAACCCTTACTAATGTTGGAGAGTGGTCCCTGGTCAAACAGGTCCCTGCTCAAGTGGTCCCTGGTCAAAAAAAGGTTGGGAAGCACTGCATAAATGAACATGAATTTCACAGATGTAAAAAGATGGTGAGAACGCTTGAAGCAATAAATAAATTCCTTAAAGGGTTTATGTTTTTTTAGTAGGCACAAGAAACTCCCCCTTCTCTTGATTTGGGGTGGAGTGCTTCTTTACACATCCACTTGAAAAACAATTAGAACTGTTACTTGCACTGATGTGAATGTTCAAATTCTTGAGAGTGTGAACAAATATTCCTTCCATCACCCATACTTGCAAGGCAAAACTGCTTAAATATTAATGTTTTCAAGCAACTAGTCATATTGTGGGTTACAAATATCTGACTAATTCTTCTGCATGACTGTTTATTCTTTATTTTGCTTTTGTTTTTTTTACTTTCTTCCAATCTTCACCTGTAGACTGGAGGATTTCCCTACATCACCAACAAGCACAGCCAAACAAGAATTTCTGTATGTCAAATTATGTTTAAATGGCTTGCAGTTGACAATGTGTCTAGTATACTTAAATGCATTTTATCATCCTTAAGTGTACTCAACTGCTCCTAGCTATAGTTAAAACCAAATAGAATTGACAGTATTGGATTAACTAGCCTTTGAGAAAAGCAAACTCTGATCTAAATTTGTGTTCATATTCTTTTAGTTTATCTCATAAAACAGTAGTGAAGCAAGTTTCCCCTACTAATTTTAACCAAGAGCAATGTTTCTGTTTCCACTAATATGAGGATTGACCTTTAATTGTAGTTTTTACATATAGAATTTCAGTATCAAGTTTATTTATTTTATGTATTTATTACTTCGATTTATACACCGCCACTCCCAATGGCTCGGGCGGTTTACATAGGTAAAAGAACACAGTATGACAACAATTTAAAACAATAACAGAATTAGCTATTACGAGCATGGCTGAAAGGACTGCTGGAAAAGAAAGGTTTTGCAGGCTTTACGAAAAAGCATCAGATCCTGCAGCGCCCGAATCTCAGGTGGGAGGGCATTCCACAATCCAGGGGCAATAACTGAAAATGCCCTCCGCCTGGTGGCAGTCAGGTGGTAGCTCTTCACACTAGGGATTTCCAGGAGATGTTGATCCTCAGAGCGTAACACTCTCTGGGGTTTGTAGGGAGTGAGGCTTTCCCTTAGGTTACACTGGTCCCCGACCATGCAAGGCCTTAAAAGTTAGAACTAGCACTTTGAAGCTGATCCGGTGCTCAATCAGCAGCTAGTGCAGCCGCTGGAGGACATCTCGCCAGCGTTCTGCACCAGCCTGAGCTTCCGGGTCATCGCCAAAGGTACGCCAAAGTAGAGAGCGTTACAGTAATCCAGGCTTGAGATGACCGTGGCTTAGATCACCGTGCCCAGGTCGTTCCGGGACAGGTAGGGTGCCAGGCGCCTAGCCTGGCATAGATGGAAGAATGCTGCTCTGCTCACAGCGTAGATTGGAGCCTCCATTGACAGCAGAGGGTCCAGAAGGACTCCCAAGCTCTTTACCGAAGATGATGGGCAAAACGCCACACCATCCAGGGTAGGCAGCTGGACATTCCCACCGCCCGGGCGACCTAGCCATAGGATTTCCGTCTTCGCTGGGTCCACCCTCAACCTGCTGGCACGCAACCATCCAGTAACGGCCTCAAGGCACTGAGGGAAAATATTAGATACCGAGACAGGCCGGCCCTCCATCCTCAGAATGAGCTGAGTGTCATCAGCGTACTGGTGACACTCAAGCCCAAAGCTTCGTACCAGCTGAGCAAGAGGCCGCATGTAGGTGTTAAATAACAGAGGGGAGAGAATGGCCCCCTGAGGGACCCTTCAAACTAGGGGGGACCCCTCAGAGACCGACTCGCCTCTCATCACTCGCTGCCTCCAGTTGTGGAGAAAAGAGGACAGCCAATTTAGGGCTGTCCCCCTCACTCCAGCCACGGCCAGGCGGTGTGTCAAAAGATCGTAATCGACAGTATCAAACGCTGCTGTGAGATCCAATAACACAAGCAGCACCGATCTGCCTTTATCAAGCTGGCAATGAAACTGGTCTGTGATGGAAAGTTAATGCAGGCTGTTTTATTAATGTGTTAGAATTGGGTCCATGTGGATAGCAAGGTGTTTTGTGTTATGGACCCAGCTCAAGTGTTAAAATCAAAGTTGCTTGGGGTTCTCAGCTTTGCCAACCATAGGAATCTCCTGTCCCTTGTCCATAACTTCCGCCAGTCCTTCTACTCTTAAAGCCAGTTTGTCATCTATGTAGATACTAAGATTTCAGCACATGTATACAGACACTTGTCATAGAATCATAGAGTTGGAAGAGACCTTGTAGGCCATCCAGTCCAACCCCCCTGCCATGAAGCAGGAAAATTTAATTCAAAGCACCCCGACAGATGGCCACCCAGCCTGTTTAAAAGCCTCCAAAGAAGGAGCCGCCACCACATTCCGGAACAGAGAGTTCCACTGTCTTTTGAAGGAAATAGCTCATTATATAATGCATTTGTTTCTAAGAGTAGCAGGCTATTGAGTCAGCTATCTAAATCTCATTATGTGTTTCTCATTCAGGTCACCTGTTGACTTAATGGTGACCTCATGAATTTCATCGAGTTTAGGCAAAGAATACTCAAAGAGTTGTTTTTGTTTTGCCAGTCCTTTCTTCTGACTGGTTCTACTCTTTGCTAAATCTTCTTATATATATATAAAAATCGAGTGGTCGTGGGTTGACGATTATGCACGGCCACACCATAACCCCCACAACCACAAAACCCACAACACACGTTTCACCAGGCCATGAGGTACCAACTAGGCACAAACCCCCACCCTTACAACTTCCGCAGACCCCTAAACGCGACCCCCAAAATTGCCCATTCAAACCTATGGGAGGAGGATCCGGCGCGCCGCGCCTTCGCCCGATCCCCAGCACAGCGCATTCACCTGCTCTCCACTGGGAGAGCGGAACCTCCTCCCCGCCTGAATGCCCTCCGGAGGTTAGGGACAGGCCTGGAAGCGGAGGAGGAGAGGGCCAGAAGCCCAAGGAGCCCAAGGCAGCGCCCGCGCCACCTGGCTCCATGCGGCGGAGGACGCCTGCTCTGCGATGCCTCTCCCTGCGATCTCCTCTTCCGGGAGTGGCAGGGACCTGGGGCACCGCCTCACTGCTCTTCCTCGCCACTGTCGCCTCCTTGCCTTCCTCCTTCCTTCCTCCTTGGCTTCCTCATGTTCGTGGACCGGGACGCGTGGGTTCGGTCGGGAACGTTTACAAGCCTGTGAGACGGAGGAGGAGGCGGGAAAGGCCATGACACTACACCTCCCAGAAGGCTCCGCGATGCTCCCTGGAAAGCAGGGGCGGAGCTTTCTGGATAGTCCCATGCCTTGACCCGCCTCCTCCTCCATCTCCCAGCCTCCCAAACGTTCCCGGACCCAACCCACGCAACCCGAGCCCACGAACATGAGGAAGGCAGCGGAGGAAGCCAAGGAGGTGACAGTGGCGAGGAAGAGCGCTGAGGGTGGCACACCAGCTCCCTGCCACTCCCGAAGGAGGACACCGCAGGAAGAGACACAGGACACCAGCCATCCTCCTCACGAAGGTCCCCACCGCCGCCCCCCCGGCACACAATACATACACAAACATACACACATATACACACGCAAACACACTCATACATACAAAACAACATATAAACACCAACATAAAACACATACAAAAACACAACCACATACAAACACATATATCTACACACCTAAACACACATCCACACTAATACATACACATATATACACACACATATCACCACCTCACCATATATACACATACATACAAATACATATACAAACACACACATATATATACACGTACTCAAACACAAAACACCTACAGAAAACTACACAAAAATATATACACACATACCAAGAACTATAAACACACACATACACACACACACATATACACACACACAAATAACCAAAAACCAAAACCAGCACACACACATACACACAAACCCCCCCCAAAACCAAACACACATACAACCACATATATCTACACACCTAAACATACACATCCACACTAATACATACACATATATACACACACATATCACCACCTCACCATATATACACATACATACATATACATACACAAACACACATATATATATACACGTACTCAAACACAAAACACCCACAGAAAACTACACAAAAATATATACACACATACCAAGAACTATAAACACACACATACACACACACACATATAAACACACACAAATAACCACAAACCAATACCAGCACACACACATACACACAAACCCCAAAAAAACAAAACACACATACAACTATAAACACACATAAACACAAAAACATATACACACAACAAACATACTCACATCACTACCACAACATACATACCCTGACATTCTCACATCACCAACATAGGGCACAGCAACGCGTGCCGGGTACAGCTAGTGAAAGATAAAATAGCTTGTGGTCAGGCCATGAGATTTGATTGCTAAAGGTTAACTAAAAGCAACTAACTAGTAAGATCTAGTCTTTCTTTTGCAATGGGAAAGGTGTGAGTTGAATAAATTGGGAAATATTTTAAAGTGACTGGATGTGAGACTTAAAAATTGTAAAAAATGATTGGTTCATCATGCTATCTAAACTTTGTATCATTTAAGGCTGCAATCTGTGGAGTTAAAATTTCAGTGAAAGTTTTGGGATTGCAGTTCATTGTGCTTATGGTTACGTGTCATCCTAGCCCAGTTAGCGCATTATCCTGTATACTCATGTATATGTCTAAAAACGTTAGTCCAAAAGAAAAAACCTGCAGAACCTGGGTTGACTAATTCACAGGTCAGTGGGAGTACTGTACCTCAACTCTTACACAAAAAAAGGAACCATGCCCTTCTCTGAGTAGTCCATCTTGAAATACTATAAAATAAACACTTCTGCTCTCTCCACCATGTCACTGACTCTGGAATTTGTGAAAGTCTGGGAAGAAACATAGTGGTGATGGCCAGGGGCAGCTGCCCCTTGAGTTGGCATCAATGAGTTCCCCTCTCTACAGAATTACCCTTAATTTACCCACAAATCATTTCAAAATCCATAATTTTGGTGCCCGAACCTGCCCTTAACTTGTACATGAGTACTTCATTTTTTTGAATCGGCTAATGAAGAGGGGACTGCCTAACCACTTTCTGCAATTTCCTCACCTAAAAAGCAGTATGACTGAAGAGGAGAGATTTCTATTAATGTGGCAGATAGCCAATATTGCAGTGATTCTCAACCTGTGGGTCCCCAAGTGTTTTGGTCTACAACTTCCAGAAATCCCAGTCAGTTTACCAGCTTGTGGGATTTCTGGGAATTAAAGGCCAAAACATCTGGGGACCCACAGATTAAGAACCACTGCAATATTTGAACAGGGGCTTCTCTCCATCAGAAATTTTGCTTTCTGTGTGAGGTTATCAGCAAAATAACTCCACTTTTCACCTATTGATTAAAACTGGATAAACAACGCCCAAATAAGACTTCCATCTGCAGGCTGTGGAAAGTCAAGTAGAAGCACTTCCCAGAGCTAGTAATAGGTATTAAAATATATTTCTTTTTGTTATTTGGATGAAGCTTTGGAAGGTACAAAAAGCTAGGATTATTTTTTTAGATGTCATTTGTTTTATCTATTAAAATATAGAATATGCCATAATTCTATCACTTTTCAATTATGTATAACATACTGTTATACATCAAAAGCATGACATCATAATATTTTGATTTGAAGCTCACCTTTTAGTAATGAAGAATGCATTTCACGTTTTTACTAAATAGAGGCATGCACTTGGAATTAGATTTCAGAAGGTTTAGCCTTTTAAATCACAGCCAATATTGAAAAAATGTTTGAAAGGGAATTAAAATCAGAGTGAGATTAAGAGATGTTCCCAAATAGGTGTTGTGTTTATAATGATTGAAATTATTTTATTTTGCACTTTTATATACAGTAGTTTATAGTAAGACTGGATCAGCTGGCAATGGGCATATATGATCATTCATTAATTTTTATTGCTCCGTATCTGATATCTCTTCACAAAATAGTTTAAAATTGATTGATTGTTTCTACTAGTGTATAACTTCAGGCTTCTGAGTTTAATTATTATTCCATTGAGTGATGACTTTATGCATTTAGTTTTCTATTCAGTCACAGATATATATCTTTTTATATAACTACTGTCTTTGAAACATTAAAACTATTTAATATTTATTAACTCTATTTATTAATAGTGTCAGATAATTATGTAGAAATTCTATCCAGGTCATCTATTGTAAAATTATTTATAAGTACTGTATATAAATAAACAAGTTCTTTGTTTTTTCTTAGAACGGTGGTGAAATGTAGCATTGCCAAATCGCAAGCTCTTTATAGTGCCCAAAGGGGGCTGAAAACAAACAATGCTGCTGTCTTCAAAGTGGGTGCTATTAGCATCAACATTCCTCAGCATCCAGCTACACTCCACAGCATGATGGTGCGCAGTTCTCACCAGCTTTCAAAACAGATATCTGATCTTATCAGACAGCCAAGTACAGCGTGAGTTCTGCCATTGATATATCGTTTGGAGATCTGATTTGTTACAAGTCAATAGATATAAGTAAGCTAATACTTTATATACTGGCAGTCCCCAAGTTACAAACCAGATAAGTTCTGTAGGTTTGTTCTTCTATTAAATTTGTTTGTAAGTTGGAATGGGTGCAGTTTAAGTGTAATTCCAGCCATATTTATCTATCTACTTACTTACCTAACTAACTATCATAACACCCCTGTGGTGTTCGTTTTGTTGTTTGTGTCTGTTCTGCCCCCATGCTATCTTAACTACTTGGAAGGTGAACAGGCTGCGCAGAGAACAGATTGGAGACTATATTGTTGAATCAAACAAGATTTTATTAACTGACAAGAATGTTAGACTTTTCTCTCCTCCTGAGTGTCACTACGTCTTCCTGAGGAGAGGTAAAGCCTTTGAGAGATAGATACCATTCAGGCCCAACTCAGGCTCTTGAATCCTTATTTCTTCTATTGTCTCTTGTGTGATGTCCAACTGTCTCTAAAATGGTCTTAATATTTAACTCTGATTGAACTGGACTACAATTCTGACTGGATATGAATACAGCTCCAACTGGACTTGAATACAGCTCCGACGGGACGTTCTATTCTATAGACTTTCTGGTTTTCCTCTCTCTTCACCTTCCAATCATCAAAAAGGCTAACTCCTCCAAGAATCAGAAGTGCCTTACCTGAGGTTCTGTCCCTGAGGGGGTTCTTAAAGGGGGATTGAGACTTTTTTTTTTTTGAATAGATTTTTATTGTTTTCGCAATATATAAAAAACAGATAAAGTGGGGGAACAATCATAGAATTATAGGAAAGTAGGAAAAAACATATAACTACCTATAACATAAACAGTGCCTTTGCGGAGTCCATCATTCCTACAAAGGTGAAAAGAAAAAGAGGAAGAAGGAAAAAAGAGAGGATAGTGAAGTAAAGAATCAATAGTGTTAAAATAAAGAGGGTTTTGACTTCCATCCATCTTCGTTTCGTCTGGTCCATTTTTAGTTCTTTCTATTCTCTTTTTCTTTCAATCTTTCCATAGTGTTTAGCGCTCATGCTTTCCTTTGAAATCTTCTCGTCCTCCGTACTTATCTACTAGTGCCTGTCTCTATTTATCTTAATCTGGGTGGGCTGTGTTTCCTTATCTATATATTCTTGTACTCCCTCCCAGTTTGTTCTTTTCACACCTTTCCGGTCATTCCTTTTCAGCCAAAAGGTTAGCTCGTCCATATCTTTTATCTCCATAACTTTCTGTAGCCATTGTATTCTTGTTGGTATTTGGATTTCCTTCCAGTATCTTGCGAATGTCATTCTCGCCGCTGTCGAGAGAAATATAAATAATTTCTGTGTATTTTCTTGGTCAAATATATTTTCATCTAGAAGTCCGAGTAAATAATACTCCGGTTTCATTGGGTAAGTCAAGCCTAAAATCTGCTTGCACTCTGTATGTATCATTTGCCAGAATTGTTTTGTCCGTGGGCACGTCCACCACATATGATAGAATGACCCTTCATGGGCTTTGCATTTCCAGCATTTGTTGTCCGTATTTTTATACATTAACCCTATTTTTTTGGAGTCATATACCACCTGTGTAGCATCTTAAGATAGTTTTCTTTTAAACCGAGGCATACGTGTATTTCAGTCTTAGTGTCCATACTCGTTCCCATTCGTGCAGTTTTATTATCCTTCCTACATTCTGTGCCCATCTAGTCATGGAGTGCGTTATTTCCTCCTTTTCCGTTGCCCATACTAGCAACATATTGTAAATCTTAGTGATAACTTTTTTCTCTCCTATTAAAATTTTGTCCCAGTGCTCATCTTTCCCACTGAAACCTACTTTATTGTCTCTTTTAAAGCACTCCTTAATCTGATAGTAATGTAGCCAAGATATGTCTTTGAATTGAGCTTTGACCCTCTCATAACTTTTAAGTTCGTATGTGCCGTCTCTTTGTAATTCTAATAAATCACTGTATTTTGGCCATTCCCTCCATCCTAAGAGCCTTCTCTGGTCCGCTTCGAGCGGCGAAATCCACATGGGGGTCTTCAAATACATTAACTTTTTGTACTTTCCCCAAATCTTGATCAGAGATGAACGTATAAAATGATTCCCGAAATTTTTCTCCTTTTTTGCCCCTTCATACCACAGGTATGAGTGCCATCCCTTCCTAAGATCGAACCCTTCCAATGTTAAAGTTTTTATCTTCCGTAAATTTGACCAGTCTCTAATCCACATCATCGCACAGGCCTCATAATATAGTCTCAGGTCTGGGAGGCCAAAACCCCCCTTTTCCTTTTTAGATGTCATTGTTGTAAACTTTATCCTGGGATTTTTTTCCTTCCAAATAAATTTCATTATGTCCTTATTCCATTCTTTGAAAATTTTCATACTTCTGATGATTGGGAGGTTTTGAAATAGATAGAGCATCTTTGGTAAGATGTTCATCTTTACTGCCGCAACACGTCCTAACAGTGATAAATTTAATCTTTTCCATTGTTCCAGATCCTTCTTTATTCCTTTCCATTTCTCCATGTAGTTATCCTTTAGCAGATGTAAGTTCCTTGCGGTTATCCAGATTCCCAAGTATTTGATCTTAGACACTATCTTTAGACCTGAGCACTCCGCCAGTTCAAGCTGGTTCTTCCTTGTTATATTCTTAGTCAGTACCATTGTCTTCTTCTTATTTAATTTAAAACCAGCTATTTCTCCGAAGCACTCAATCTTTTCGATCCACTTTTTCATATTTCTCCTTGGTTCCTCCATAATACAGATCAGATCATCTGCGTATGCTCTGATTTTGTAGTGCTGTTTATCAATATTAAGTCCCTTTAGATCTTTGTCTTCCCGGACGTTCTTAATTAATATCTCCAATGCGAAGATAAAAATTAAAGGGGATAGGGGGCAGCCCTGTCTTGTTCCCTTCTCAATCCTAAATTCTTCTGTGAGGCTTCCATTTATCATTAATTTGGCATTCTGATCCTTATATATTGCTTCTATTGCGTTTTGAAAATGGTAGCCAATGTCGATTTCTCGGAATAATAATTTAAAATAGTTCCAGTTCAAATTGTCGAAAGCCTTTTCCGCGTCAATTGCTAAAAGTGCCATTTCCTTTTGATGATTGATCTCATAGTACTCAATGACGTCGATGACTGTTCGAATATTTTCTTTAATGTTCCTATTCGGCAAGAAACCGTTCTGTTCTTCTCCTATCCATTCGTTCAGGAATTTTTTAAATCTGTTCGCCAGCACATTCGCAAAGATTTTATAGTCCGTATTAAGTAGAGAAATTGGGCGGTAGTTCTTGACATTTTCTGGATCGGTGTCTTCCTTATGTATCAATATTATGTCAGCTGTTTTCCATGTCTCTGGTATCTCTTTTGTTTTAAGGATTTCATTCATGGTTTTCTTTAACACTGGGAGAATCTCTTCCTGCATTGCTTTATAAAAGCATGCCGTGTATCCGTCTGGTCCCGGAGCTTTATCGTTCTTCAAACTTTTATTGCCTTCTTAATTTCTTCCACCGTTATTTCCCTATTTAAATCCTCCCGTTGTTCATCCGTTATTTTCTGTAATTTCTGTGTACTTAAGTATTCCGTTATCTTTTGTTCACTCACTTGTGTTTTCGTATATAGGTTCTTATAGAAGAGTTTGAATTGTTTCAGAATATCTTTATCGTTTATTATCGTTTTTCCTTCCACTGATATTTTCGAGATGTGTTGTGCTTGTTTTTTTCACGGATCTTCCTAGCCAACCATCTTCCTACTTTATTAGCATTTTCGAAATTTGTTTGTTTGACGTATTTCAATTGTTTTGCTAAATATTCCATTCGAGATTCTGTTTCTCCTTTCTTAGCAATTCAATTTGTTTTTTTTTACTTCTCCATCTTTGGGATTGATTTTTAATTTTTCTCTCTAATTTCAATCTCTCTTACTAATGCATCTCTGTTCTCCTTTCTCTTTTTATTATTAATTGCATTCTGTTGTATTAGGTGTCCCCTCATTACCGCTTTATAAGCGTCCCATATAGTCTGCGTCTTAGTTACTCCTTTATCATTTAGTTCAAAATATTCTTTCGACTTATCTTTATATCTTTTAATGTCCTCTTCAGTTTTGATTAGGTTATCATTCAATCTCCATCTCCTAATCTTTTTTTGATAGTTCATTGTCATTACCATTGCCCCATGATCTGAGGCATCTCTAGGGTATATTTCAATCTTGTCTACTTTGGTTGTCAATGTCTTTGAGGTCCATATCATATCTATTCTGGACCAGCGTCGTGTGCCGTCCAGAATAGTATGTATAGTCTCTTGTTTCTCCGTTTAGTAGTCTCCACGTATCCTCCAAGTCATAGTCTTTCAATAATGTTAAGAAGCTTCTTGGTAGCGTATTACTGTCTTCTAATTTCACTTTCTTTTTTTTGTTGTGATTTATCTTTTTTGCTGTCCACTACCCCATTGAAGTCACCCATTATCATTAAGTGGTCGAAGTGCACATTCATTAAGTTATTTCTTAGTTGCTCTACAAACTTTACTTTTGATGTATTTGGTGCATATATGTTGCAAATTAGAATTTTTTCATACCCTAAGGTTATCATTACTGCCACCATTCTTCCATCCTGATCTTTGAAGATCAATTCTGATTGGATATTGTCATTTATGTATAATATTACTCCCCTTTTCTTTTCCTGTGCCAGGGATGTATATTCCTTCCCTAATTTTTTGTTCACCAGATATGCCTCGTGACTTTGTTTAGTGTGTGTTTCCTGTAGGGCTATAACATTATAATGTCCAGACCTTAATTGTTTGAATATGCATTTCCGTTTATTGGGCGAGTTCAGCCCGTTTACATTATTCGAGTAACAATTTAATTGTTGCATAAATTCTGCCATTGTTAAATTCCTTCTGTATTGTGTCTGTCCGGGTCGTCTACTTCCCCTTCCTCGCTTTCCTCTTCGTCGTCATTGTCTGTGGCTTTATCATCCTCTTTAGGGATATTGCTAGCGGTCGCACCTTCTGTTTCAGGAGTATTTGATCTTTTCCGTTTGGGTTTCTTCCCTTTTTCCGCCGATTTCTGTGGGGTTTTGATTTTTTCTTCTTTTTGTAGTTTCCTGTGGAAATCTTGGGCTTTCTCCTCTGATGTTAACCATACTTTCTCTCCCTTGTATGTCACCATTATCCCTTCATTTCTTTCCCACCTGAAGCGGATATTTAGGCGTTTAAGGTCATCCGTAAGGAAGAAGTATTTGCGTCTTCTTTTGAGGGTTGTCATCGAGTATTCTTTTAAAATCAGGACTTTAGTATCTTTGTATTTTGGTGGTTTTGTTTTACTTTGTCTCCATACTTCCTCTTTTATTTTCGTTCTGGCAAAATTTACGATCGTGTCCCTTGGTACCTTATTTTTCCTTGCATAATTTGTTTGGATTCTATGAACTTTGTCTACTTCATAGTCAATTTCTGCCTCAGGCTTCTCCAGGACATTTGCAATAAGTTTAACTACTATTTCTCTAATATTCTCATTTTCTGATTCTATCACGTTTCTAAATCTTAGTTGAAAGTCCAGATCTCTCTGTTCTAACTTTTCCTGGATCCTTTCCATTTTTTCATTTTTCTTCTCCAATTGTTCAATTTGCTTTTGCATCTTTCCTTGGACTTTGTCTGATTTTGCCTTGTCCACCTTTAACTGTTTTATATCCTGTAATGCCTCAGTAACTTCTTTTTTCATAGATAACCAGTCTTCTTTGAGTTCTTTCTTCATAGTTAAAAGTTCTTCCTGGTTAGCTCTTTGCTGTTCTTCGTGTTTTTGTGTTGCAATTTGAAATTCTGATTGAAGTCTGTCCTGACTGACTGCTACTTTCTGAATATCCCTCTGATCTCCCTCAATAGTCCTTTCATTCCTCCTATCCCTCCATCATCCGGTAGTGAATTCCTTCTTCCTTGACTCTTCGTGTCCATTAGACCCTTATCTGCCTTGACCTTCGGTGTTGTCATCTTTCCTTCGCCGTAAAGTGCCTCTCTGTCCTTGCGATCACTAGCTGTCATCCGCTTTGCTGTCGTCGTTCAATTAAATGGGGCCACTTTATCCTTTCTCAGGGCCGTCTGCTTCGTATCCAGGTCCGCAGTCCGTCTGCTTCTCCTCCTGGTCCGCTGCCCGTCTGCTTCTCCTCCTGGTCCGCTGCCCGTCTGCTTCTCGTCCCCGTACCCTGGTCGCTCCCTTCCCCTGCTTCAGATTTGGCTATCTTTCCCTTGCTTAATTATCTATCTTTAATTTCTGCTAGTTTTAAATCTTGACCTTGCTGTAGCGCTGTTTCTCTATGGTTTCTACCTTATATGGTTGTTGCCTACTACTTCCGGCCCCCTTTGCCGCTCTTACCGCTCTTGCCTCCCTCTCTATTATTGTAGTTCTCTGTAGTTCTTCTGGCGCTTCCGCTTCTTACTCTCCTCTCGCGATGCTTTCAATCGCTCTCTCCTGGTCTGCCCGCGCTCTCGCCGGGATTGTTTATGAAGAAGGCCAGGCTAGACAAAACATAGCTTCCTTCAAGGTCAGTCTTCTTTTTCCTCCATTACTGCGCGTTTTAGAGAGCGGGTGCCTAATCCTTTTTCCAATGCTTTCCTGGGGCTTTCTGGGGTCGGAATGTAGGTCTTATATCTTTTATTAATTTCCTTTCCTACTTTCAATCTTGCCAGACCAGGGGTTGGTGAAGATTTCCTCTCCCCTCCCCCTCACTGACTATCCTCTTTTATATCCTTATATATCTTTATGGCTTTCCTTCCTTTCCCGTCCCGTCCTGGCTTCCCTTAGCTGCGCCTCCTTAATTCCTCCGTTCCCCTGCCTTAACTTGTTATAATTTAGAGGTTCAGGTTTGGGGATCTTCCCCTTTTAGTTAATCCGGTCCCGTCCCCAAAAGAGGGGGGGGGAGGGCGAGCCCTGTTGCGATTCGAGGATGGATTGTTGGTTTATTTTGGTAGGAGTTGATGGGGCTCCTACCTCTTTCAGATTTCTTCTTCTTGTGTTGGTTGGTGGGTATGGGGCCGTAATTGCAGAGTCGCCTCCGCTTCCCGTTCTTAGTCCGCTTGCCGATGCCTCGCACCCGGACCCCTTCGCCCCCTCTCCTTGAGGGAGAAAGAGCTTCTGGGGGTCACCGGGGGGCTTGCCGGTTCCGCGACTTTCCTCCACTCACTCCGTGAGGAGAGGGGGAGCGGATCGCTCCTCCTGACATAAGAAAACGGGTGACTTGTTGAGAGCCCTCAACAAGTCCGGCCGGTCTCCATTTCCCCCACCACCGGAAGTCTGGGGGATTGAGACTTTAAAGGAAAACAGGCTATCTAGACTGACCCTCCACAAAACTATACACAATTCCCTCTAACTAAAAAGGGCTAAAGTAGCGGTAAGCAATTAGAGTTCTTGCGGAGGCATGAAAGTGCCCCTGTTCAGAAGATTTCACCTCACTTTCAGTCCTTGTGATAATTGGATTTTTTAAAAAAATGGTTTGTTGTGGAAACAAGGATTGGTGAGAAAGCTTCAGTTTCCCCATGATAACTCTTTCAGGAATGAAGTTCCCTTCCAAGGGGTAGATTTCTCTCACTTCCTGTACTCCCTGTTCTTAACTAGGAGTTATTTGTAAGTTGGATGTTTGTAACTCAGGGGCGATCTATATTACCAAAAATATGACAGTATCCAGTAATTGGTGTGTTCTTCTTATTGTGCAAATAGTCCACAGCCTGCAAAAGAAGATATTGCAACACCATTGCCTGCAGAAAAAACACCTACGAGTGTAAACCAGACACCTATTGAAACAAATGAATTCCCTCAGCTCCCTGAAGGTTTGGAGAAGAAGCCAATTGTCCTTAAATTCAGTGCTATGATTGACGGAATTGCGATTGGAGCAGCACTCTTGCCATCCTTAAAAGCTGAGTACAAAATGGGAAGAATGAGAAGTCATGGAATGACAGGTAATGCAAAGTTAAATTGGCTTTGTTTCATTTGGCATGTGCATGTTCTTAGTTTTGGATCAAAAGTTTCCTGAATCAGATTAACTGCTCCTCCTGTGTGTGTGATGAAGGAATGTATCTCTATTATTTTTATAATATTTTGCTTTTGGTTTCAAATTTTGTATTTGAATGGTAATGCCCATGAACATATGTAATTCATTAACTGATATATACCGGTATCTTCACTGTTAGTGTACTGTCTCCATAGTATAGTCAGTTTTCAAAATACTGCTTTTTAAAATGCTGCCTGGTAAATCTGTTGGAAGTCTAGAATACACACACACACAAACACACACACGACTGACAGAGGCTGAGGTCCTAGAAAAAGATATCTTATTTTGGTGGTGTTTTTTTCAACTTTATTGCTAATGTATTTATTTATTTATGCATGGAGTTAGTTGTTATATAAAGGAATTACTTACATATATACCATTATATAAATTAACAAATCTAAATTAAATGAATGAATGAAAAAATAAAATAGATTTAAATACATAAATAAATATATGCAACCTAGAATTCTAATATTCCATTAATAAATGATACCAGAAGTCAGTGAATTGCTTTTCTAATATAGAATACTAAATTAAGCATATATCTTTTCTTTTCACAGGTGCACAAACAAGGTTTACATTTGAGCTGCCAAATCACAGGTTGCGGTTCACCTCCAAGGTTTCAGCCACTGATATGTCTACTATCCCTCCTTCCGCCAGTCTTAACCTCCCTCCTGTAACAATGTCAGGGAAATATGTAATGGAGGAACATGATACCTATTCAGATCACATATGGAGTATAGATGAACTACCCACGAAGCAAGGCTACTATCTCCAGGGAAACTATTTGCGTTGTGTTGCTGAGGTTTGTATTTAAATAGGCCTTTGCTTTTTAAAATATTTCATTGTAAGCTGTTCTGTTGAATATTGGCAACTTATTTGTACACAAAAGTTGATTTATTTCTGTTTGTGACCTCAAGCATAGTTTTTCTGTGATCATTTGGCTCTTTACACCCAGGTTTTGGGACAGACATTTATCACGTTGTTTTAATAAGAGTACTTTAAGTCAGTGTTTCCCAACCTTTTTTGAGCCGCGGCACACTTTTAACATTAAAAAAATCCAGGGGCACACCACCGACCAAAATGACACAAAATGACACTCTAACACAGTAAAGAACGGCTGGTGGTTGGTGGCCAGCTGGGAGCAGCTGCTGGGAGTGCCAAAGCTGGAGAGGGGGCGGAGCCAAGCTGTGCCATGCCCCACCCTACCCCTGGCTTCACCTCTCCCAGCAGCTGCTCCAGCCTTGAGGGGGCAGTGCCAAGCCAACAGTGCCAGAGCCAGCACAATGCTGGCTTGGCACTGTCCCCTCAAGGCTGGAGCAGCTGCTGGGAGTGCCAAGCCGGGGGGGGGCAGAGCCAGGCAGCGTCATTCCCCCCCGCCCCCAGGCTTCAGCACTCTAACAGAGGCGGAGCATGAGCGGTGGATGGGCTTCAGTGGGCGGGGCTCCTCCTCCACGCGGCTTCAGAGAGCGAGGGGCGAGAGTCATGGTGGGAGTCATGGCGGAGTGGAGGCTGGCTGGGGACCTGGCCAAAGGAGGCGGCGCCCCAGCCCCTTCTTCTTTTTCTTCGCCACTGCCCGGCCCTTCCTCTTCCTCCCTCAAGCAGCAGGAGTTCGGCAGGAGGGGGGGGAGGAAGGGGGGCAGAGAGCTTTTCTCGCGGCACAGCAGGAGGTCCGCACGGCACACTAGTGTGCCACGGCACACTGGTTGAGAAAGACTGCTTTAAGTTGTGTGAACAATATAAACTAAAATTTGCTGCTATGTGCTTTAAACTTTTCTTAATGAGGGACACCTTCATTAAAATATATTAAAACATATTTATATAACATAACTTATATTTTTTCCCTTCTAGGTTGGATCCTTTGAACATAATCTTACAACAGAACTTTTGAACCATCTGGTTTTTGTACAGAAAGTGTTTATGAAAGAGGTCAATGAAGTAATTCAGAAAGTCTCAGGTAAACCTAATATTTTTTATTAAAGTGTCTTAAGAGGTTAATACTTTTGTTGATTTTTCTGTATCGTATATTAGATCACAAATAATTTGTTTCATAATATATGCAATATACTTCCATAACTTTCATAATATAGGTCAATAAAATAAAATCATAATTACTTGTAATTGTTTGAAAAAAAACTTGGATTTTCTGCTTAAAGATCAACTACATATGTAGTTTGGCTCTTAAAGAGGGCTATGTTAGATGCATTATTTTGAATATGCATTTTAACAATGAAAGAAGGGGAAATTATGGGTTCTTTGTCAACTGGTTTTTCAAAAACTTGCAGGAGGAGAGCAGCCAATTCCTCTTTGGAATGAACATGATGGAACAACTTATGGAGAAAAGCCAAAGATCCTCCTTTATTCTTTGAGTCTGCAGTTTAAGGTACTTTTCAGTTCATCGTATTTTCGTTTGCAGTAAAACCAGAGACATAATTATTTTGAACTGTTAACTTAACCATCAGCCATTGTGTAAGGATATATTTTAAGTCACTTTTCATCAACCAATTTTATTCCTTTTTTAATATTACTGTGATTTAACAATTGAATGATACCAAGATATGAGACTAAACAGCTCGAAGTGTATAAGTGGATTCAGGACATGTTTTTTGTCCTCTCTAAACCTTTCCTGCTCCTCAGTAGGGAAAACCTCTGTTGGGTTATTTTTGAAAGGTTTTTAGATTGAGATTATTATTTTATTTATGTTTATGCATATGCATTTGTTTGTTTGTCTGTCTTTCTGTCAATCCGTCTGTCCATCTTCTTCCAGTCATTCATGTACTTCCTCTTGATGGCCTGTTTCAATTTAGTAAAAAAGACATTGCAAAAATGTTATGAAGATTTCCTATGTTCCTTTCTTTTAGTAGAAGTCCATTATTATTATATGTATCTGTAAACGCATTTTCTAATTATAAGGAATAGACCAAGGAATTATTACTTTTCCAGTAGTTTCCTGTAAAAGACAGAAGATTTTTCCCAATTGCCGAGGAATGTCTGTAACGTCTTTTCCTATCTATATTAGGGTATCCAGGTTACAGCCACAACGCCATCCATGAGGGCTGTAAGATTTGAAACAGGGCTAATAGAACTGGAGCTCTCAAACAGACTACAAACCAAAGCCATGCCTGGTAGTACCAGCTACCTGAAACTCTTTGGTAAATGCCAAGTTGACTTAAATCTGGCATTAGGACAAATTGTTAAACATCAGGTAAGAGTTTTAAATTCCTTTTCAAAGATCTGCCAGTGATATTGTGTAGTTTCCAAAAGGGAATTTAAAAAAGGAAATGTTAACCATAGGGTTAAAAATATTTTGATTGAATTGAAGTGTGACCTTTGTGTGATCAGGAGGACTGAGAGATTATTTTGCCTGATCCCCTTCCTTCTTCAATCCCCATGCTTGTTTCTGTTCTGATTCAGAGGGTCTCCTGCTCTTTGATGGAGATTTTAAGGTGGACACAGAGGTTTAAGGAAGGTTTCATCAGTTTGGTTTCATGAGCAGAGCTCTATCCAAACTGTGCATCCTCTTAAGATTACCACACACACACACACTTTTACATGAATGAAACCATTGTTTATTGTACTAGCCATAGGCCATGACATAAAATATACAACCTCTAAAAGTACAACAAGCACTTTCCAATATAAACATTAAAACATGTTCCATATGCTGGCTTTTTAAAAATACAGCAGTAGTGACATGACAACAATTACAATGTCTGATTCCCGTCATCCCAATATATCTCCTTTTCTAGCCTCTGCAGTGGAGTTTACTATTTTGCCTCGAATTTTTTGAGCTGCAACTGCAAATGTGGCAACCTTTAAAGTAATCTTTTTGGAATAATCTGCTAACAAGACACAGATAACTGCTGGCTGTTGCCATGCTGCCCTTTCTTCCAAAAGTGCTCCCAGGAAATTGTTTCGAGGGTCATTATACAATGGGCAATGTAACAGAGAGTGTGTTAAAAACCACTTTTACATGCAAATGCATACATAATTTTGTTTATGTAGTGTCAAATTTGATCTTCTGCTGTGCCGTATCCTAGCATGTTGTGTGTTGGAATGTTTTAAGGTTTATGAAGAAGCTGGATCAGACTTCCATCAGGTTGCTTACTTTAAAACCAGAATTGGATTAAGGAATGCCCTCAGAGAGGAAATCAGTGGTTCATCAGATCGAGAAGCTGTGCTCATCACTTTGAACAGACCAATAGTTTTTGCTCAACCTGTGGCTTTTGATAGAGGTATTAATGTTTTGTTATTTTTTACACTGAATAGCGTTGTAAGCGGGGGGGGATTAATTTGAATTAAAAGGTAAATTGTAGACATTTTGCTGCTTTAACTCTTTGACAGATTAGTACAGTTTGTGTCTAGAAGTAGAATAGTATCAGGGATAAGTCACAAAACCTTACTGTCAACATGACTTAAAACTGATTTTTTCCTTCTGCAAAGCTGTGCTTTTCTGGCTGAATTACAAGGCTGCATATGACAACTGGAATGAACAGAGAATGGCCTTGAATAAAGATATTCATATGGCCACAAAGGAGATAGTTGATATGCTGCCCGGCATCCAGCAAACATCTGCTCAAGCTTTTGGAACACTCTTCCTCCAGCTAACAGTTAATGACTTGGGGATTTGCCTTCCCATCACAAATGCTCCACAGGTACGAAAGAAAGTAAAAGATCAGATTGAAGTAGCAATGTATGCATCCCGTTTTGGGAAAAATAAAGCTGAAAATAAGTGAAATTAAAATAAGTATTCAGAACAAGCTTTTATTTAAAAAATAATAGCTGGATAAACTTCGAAGTTGCAATGATATAGTACCTCTGTGCTTTGGGAATAAAATATACTTTTTAAAAAAGGAAATAATGAAATCCCTACATTTTGTACATACCAGTTTTGCAAACTAATAAGTATTACTATTGAAAGAATAAACAGCAGTTCTTGAAATCCACTCAACTGAAAATGTCAAGCATTTATAAAGTGAAAACTAGAAATTTGTGAAAACTATGAACCATATATACATGGGTACAAGCTGAGTTTTTCAACCCTTTTTTAGGCTGAAAAGCCCCCGTCGGCTTATACTCGAGTCAAGGTTATTTATTATTTTACGCCACTATTATTATTTTATTACATTTATTGTTTTACTTTCATTATTATTATTACATTATTTTACTCTATTAGTATTTTTATTACATTTATTATTTTACTTTCATTATTATTATTACATTATTTTACTCTATTATTTTATTACATTATTGTACTATATTATTGTTATTACATTTTCATTATTTTACTATATTTTATTACATTTATTATTTTACTCTATTATAATTGGAAGTATACGTATGCACATTTACACTGAAGGTTAGAATAATAGTTTCATCATTGTTGGGGGGAAAAGAGACTAGGAACCTTATTTATATCTTCCATAGGGAAAAAAATAAAAGGGTGTAGCTTTACATATTGAACCCAAACTTGAACCTGTTTCAGAGTTGGATAGTCTTATCTTAAATTACAGTTTTATGTAAATATTCAAAAACATTTAACCTACTGATGCCTCAATATAATTTTATTAGTATCTATTTTATTTTGAAATTTACCAGTAGCTACTGCATTTCCCACCCTCGGCTTATACTTGAGTCAATACATTTTCCCATTTTTTGGTGGTAAAATTAGGTGCCTTGGCTTATATTTGGTTCAGCTTATACTTCAGTATATATGGTAATTATAAGTTGAAATGTTTGATTCCCTGAAACAGGAAGTAGTTCTGCAGATTGTATCTAAATTATGTCCAGAATAGTATAGTCAACACAATTGGTCACTTTGTTAGGGAAATTATTTTCCTGAATATTCTAAATTGTATAGTGAAGACATCTTTTAAAACTGTAATACTACAGAGATAGATAATACATTTATTTCCATTAACCATTGATATACAAATTAGAATATAGTACAAAAATTGCTGCTAAAAATGGGATGGGGGTCATTTTCAAAATTAAAACAAAATCAACAAAATGTATACAGGGTAGTTCCCAATTATTCACTGCGTCTGTTCTAGATAGGACTAACAATTGGATTTAGGTGAGAGTGACAATATCTTTTCCTTGAAAGATTGTTATTAGTATTAGTATTATGTTCATTATGTTTATTTATACCCTGCTTTTTCTCTCCACAAAGGAGACTCAAAGCAGCTAATATTAACATATTGTAGCCAACATGAAAGCCAGCATAGTGTAGTGATTTGAGTCTAGCACTACATTCTCTGAAGGCACACTGCAGTAAAGAGACAACTAAATAGATGGGGATTGTATAAAACCAAATAAAGATAGTCATGTTTTGTAAACTAGTGTAATAATTGCTTGTCGGGTTTTACTGTTGGTGTAGAGCAGGCCTGGGGAAACTTCAGCCCTCCAGGTGTTTTGGACTGCAACTCCCAGAACTCCTAACAGCCGATAGGCTGTTAGGAATTGCGGGAGTTGAAGTCCAAAACACCTGGAGGGTCGAAGTTTGCCCAGGCCTGGTGTAGCATAAACAGGATGCTATGGTATGTACTGTCAATTGAATTGTATAATACTGAACCATAGAGTAATGTACTATTTTGATACTATATCTATCTATATAGTTATATTTTGGGATATTTTAAAAGTAATAACCAAAACATATGATTGCAATGCTTTTAATATTGGTACAGATTCAGAGGCAGGGGCACAAGATTAATTTTGGGGGACAGAAAGAAAAACAGAATTACTGTGTAAGTAATAAGTGCTATATGTAATGAAATATATTTCCCCATGTTTAGCAAAATGTAACAGAAAGTGAGTGACGTAGATATTCCCTCTCCTCTTGTGTATTCATGTTAGACATGAAGCATAAACCATTTTTTCCATAATTTTCTTATGCTTGAGCGTGTAGAAAGAAAATGGCTGTCTAAAAAGGAGACTACTCTTTGGAAAAATATATGAAATGTGGATTGTGTTGTGTGTGGTAGGGCAAACAACTAGCATTAAGAAATAACATTAAGGCATACTTATTATATAACAGTGGTTCCCAAACTGTGATCCGTGGACCACCAGTGGTCTGCAAGAACTAAAATATGGTCCGCAGCCTGACTATTACTACACCATTGCAACGAGAACGACTATCTCGTGAAATCCTCTTATAGTGCTGAGGCAACAGGGATGTTGGGAGGGGAGAGGCTGGCTACCCACGAAAGGCGTGACAACAAGGCTCCTGACTGCTGCTCCTCCTCCTCCCTCCCCCTGAGCACAGCCATTCCACGTGGCACCTGGAAGTAGGGGCACCTTGGTGTCTTTATTTTTAGGCCTGTTCCTGCGGTTATTTGGGGTGCTGATTCAGAAAATTGCACTGGATAGACCACATGAGCTTTAGATTATTAAATATGGTTTTCTGAGGGTGACCAGATGGCGACCACTGGATGGCATATGTTCTGTATCAGAAACTAGAGCTGATGTGGTCTATCCAATATAATTTTCTGAATCAGCACCCCAAATAACCAAACCGAATCTAAAGTTGATCAAAAACTGATTCATAACCCTTTTAGTACTAATGTTGGAGAGTGGTCCCTGGTCAAAGTGGTCCCTGGTCAAGTGGCCCTTGGTCAAAAAAAATGTTTGGGAACCATTTGTTCTATAACATTGATAATAAAACATTGAAATATCTTACTTGAATGAAAGCTTATGCACATTTATAAAGAAAATGGCTAATGTATTCTAGGGATTGACTTAAGAGAGGTACAAGATAGTCAACTGATTGAAAGCCATTTATGTTAGAGCAGCAGTACTCAAAGTGTGCTCCACAGAGCCTCTGGGGCTTCATGAAGCATACTGAGGGGCTCCACGGTTCCTTCCTCCTCCTCCTCCCTCTCCAAGCTTTCTCTCCTCTTTTCGGCTCCTCTCCTCCCCCACCACCAAATCCTTTTCAATTTGCCTCTCTCACTGCAAAAAGCCTTTTCCTCTCAGCCCCCTTTTGCCAAAAGCCTTTTTCTCTCTCTTCCCTTGCCACCCAGATCTTTTCCCCTTGGACTGGATAGCCCTGAGATTTTCTATGAAAATAATGTTAAGTTTATGTTGGTCAATAAGTGTGCCCATGCCTGATGTATATATGTCATATATAATAATATATATTACGGTATATAATATATAAAAATGTCTCGGGGCTCCAAGAGAATTTTTTTGCTTCAAAAGGAGCTCCCCGGCTGAAAAACTTTGAGAACCCCTGCGTTTGTGTGACGATGTGTGCTAGTCTTGTGCATTTATATCAAATCACTATCCATTTTGGTTTGTTTCATTTCTATAGCCCCATTTTAATTTCCGAGCGCTGCTTCCAAAAACGGGACCGAGCTGTTTGGTTCTTTCATCCAAATGAACAAAAATCTTCAGACCAGTGGCCAACATGGGCGGCCTTCCCACGCTCCCCTTCCCTTCAGTTTTAGGGATAGAGGAGTGAAAGTCACCACACATATAGGGCACATTGACCACACATAGTCCACCAAGTTTTATAACATTTGGGTCATCCCCGGTTTTAGGGATTTTTTTCTATCAATAAAATCTCCTTAAAAACTTTGCCTCTTTCTTTTTTTCTCAATCTGCAGAGAAGACCTGAGGTTAAAGGCGGGGTTTTAAGATACCACTGATTCTGAGACGTTTTCCTCTCGATCTGCAGAGGAGATCTGAGGTTAAAGGCAGGGCTCAAGATACCACTAATGGGGGCAATCTCTCCATATATAGCCTGGCAACGTCACTGTTTCTTGGGCTCTGATTGGCCCAAACATCTCCTCCTCTTCCTCTGAGGCATGCGGAAGGCCGTATGAGTGAAGCCACAAGTCCCGAAAACCAAACAAGGCAATAGTAACCATGCAACTTTCTCTTTCGTTTCACCCCTTCTACCATACAAAAATGGGATTTTTGTTTCATGCCATCCGAATGGATGATACGAAATGAAAACCCAAAGGAAACAAATTAGACAAATACCAGGCCCATGACAAATACCACATGTCTGCCTGTATGCATACTTTGTAAGAGAAAAATATATAAAAGGTTGTAAACAAAAAAACAAAGGTCTCTTTAGAACAGGTATGTTTTGCAGTAATCGATATCTTTCTTTTTTGACAGAGTAATCATACAGCCGATCTAGACACTGGCTCTGCATTAGTCCTGACTATTGAAAGCACTTTAATTACTGCCTGCTCTTCAGAGTCTCTGGTCAGCAAAGGGCATTTTAAAAACTTCTGTATCCGTTTTGCTGATGGCTTTGAAACAAGTTGGGATGACTGGAAACCAGAAGCACGAGGAGATCTAGTTATGAATGCTTGTAAGCCATTTTTCTTTCTGTATTGACCTCTAGTGGTCATTTGCCTCCTTGAGTCAAAAAAGAGTAAAGTTTCCTTGCCTAAAGTAATTGAGTTATATAGACTTAAGCATAAAAATGTAGAACTCAGAATTCTGAATTGTGTTTGATAATTTGTCCATAAATATAAATTTATGAAAAAGAAATGCTTTAACATTTCCCCCTCCCAAGAAAGACCTTTGAGACACTGGTAAGACCATCATATTTTCCTCTTTTTTAGGTGTGGTACCAGATGGGACTTACGAAGTATGCTCAAGAACAACAGGACAAGCAGCTGCGGGTAAATTTTATTTCATATATGCACACAGTTTTTCCCTTCGGCTTTTTTTTCTTTACAGCATTCTTTTTCAAAACAATGGTAGCATATAAATGTAGTTCTCCCTTTTTCACTATGCCCTCATTATCCCGTTTAGTTTTTAATATGCCAAAGTTTAGCCTGACCTTTTCTTTATCTTAACAAACAAATTAAGAAATTACAGGCAGTGTAAGCAATTTTGTTAGCATCAAAGACTTTTAAAAAGATAAATTATCTTCTTCTTAATGCTCTAGAAATCAGGAAACACATGTTTACGATATTTAATTTGACTTTCTCTTGCTGGGGTTTCACTGCCATTTCCTTCCTAGACTTCACATTACCTTGTCTGCTCATTGTATTCAGTCTATTACTGTGAATAACTGGAGAAAAATAACAGTAATTATATTTTTTCTGTTTGAAGAATGTCTTCAGATTTTGCATCTACCAGTAAAGTAAGGCAACAGGCTTTGGGAAACTACTGTAATGTTTCTCATCATGTAAAATAATAATAATAATAATAACAACTACATTTATATTCCGCCCTTCTTCCCTAGAGGACTCATAGCAGATTACAGCATTCACATACATAGGCAAACATTCAGTGCCTTTACAATCATATATAATGAGACACACAAACAAAGGCAGAGGCTTTTCCTTTCATTTCCGGCTTCTGGAGGCGGTGCTTATCTCTGGCTTCGGGGAGATGCTTTCTTCATTTTCAGCCAAGAAGCTTGTGTTGTCACCTCCTGATTGTGTAGCTGGCAAGATTGCTTGTAGCGACTCTTTGCCTTTTCCCGGGAAAAGGCAAAGAGTCGCTACTCACATTCATATTCGCACGTTTTAGAACTGCTAGGTTGGCAGGAGCTGGAGCTGACAGATGGGAGCTCACCCCGTCTCATGGATTTGAACTGCCAATCTTTAGGTTCAACAGTTTGCAGATCAGCAGCACAAGGGTTTAACCCATTTTATCATCGTGGCTCCTTCCACTCCTTGAGAAGGGGTTTATTAGGCTACATATAAAATGTTTGACTTCTTTCTCTTTTTTTGCATGTCTGTTACCATAAAGCAAAATTATTACCTGCTTCCACCATTATTTTTATTGAAACAGAAAGCAATAGTGCGGGAACGTGGACCCTTAATGTGCTATGGAAGATGTGTGGCATTGATGTGCACATGGATCCTAACATTGGGAAAAGATTAAATGCTCTAGGAAATACCCTGACGACACTGACAGGAGAAGAGGATTTAGATGATATCGCTGATCTTAATTCGGTTAACATAGCCGACCTGTCTGATGAGGATGAAGTTGATACTATGTCTCCTACTGTTAGTGTGGTAAGTGAACAGGTTAAAATAGCCAAAAGATTTGCCGAATCCTTTGTAGTTCTGAGTAAATTAGAAGTTTTGATATATGCATATTAGGATAAACTTAGGGTGTAGTCTTTCTTATTTACACAGTGAGTATTTTAATGAGAGATCAAATTTAACCAAGAGTACTAAAGTTGCATTTATGTACTGCAATACAAAGATTTGTTTAGTTTTTGGAAAGTATTAGCTCATGGAATACCTTTGACATTTGTTCTTGATCTCAAAAAGTTGAAATACTATTCAAGGAAAAGTTAATCTAAAGTCCCTTTAAAACACAGCTAGTTTTGCAGTATTTATGTGGCGGCAAATGTAATGCTAGTTCATTGCCAGGCTTTAGTCCTTGACAGTTGCAAATTTGAGATACTTGGATCATGTCAAGTGAGGGACAAGATGTGGCAAAATAATGTTCCAAGAATAATAAGGACCAGGAACTACAAATATTGCCACGAAAATAGGTCTCTCTGATATCTTCTTGTCATTACCAGAAATAAGGTGGCTTGCATTTTTGGGACATTTATGAGCCAAGTTCCTTCAAAATGTTTGAAGAGGAAGTATAAGCAAAAAAAATGTACAGAAGCTCTTGAAGATAACCCTGAGAGCAAGGAAAATAAGAGTCATCGGCATTATTTGAATTATTAATCTTGCTATTTATTATCATTTAGAAATCAGATGGTGGTCCACTATGTGGAGATGTTCACAAGCTCACTTTTGGGCAACGGATTGTCAATCACCTGCTTGGCTTGAGCCCCAAAAGCCATCGCTATTCTGTTCCTGTAGAATATCTGACGGGATCAGCGTCAAGTGATACTACTAACTCTAACAGTTCTCATTTAAAAGCGGGCAGGTCTTGCTCATGGGGACATGTATGTAGCATATACAGCATCTCTCTAAACTTATGGTGAAATTCATGGGTCACTAATCAACAATTATTTGGCTTATAAAAAACTGATTTTGCATGCTGTTCTGATTGGTGATGTGAAACTAGTTCTTTCTTTGTCTTCTTCTTTTCACCTACTTCTTAAGCATTGCCTCAGGTAGCCAGACTTGAAATGAAAAACTTTTCCTGTTTTTATATAGGAGAATGCTGACTATCGGAGACAGGGTCCATCTAGTAACCAAAATCAAGAGCAACGGGGAAGGAAGTATGTAAAACGCTTAGTGGATATAAGGGAGCTGAATGAACAAGCCAAAGTAATTGACGATCTAAAGTAAGTGGCTGTGTTTTCTTTTTAAACAATCTCAATTCTCATTTAGACTTCTTGCCTTTCTTGTACTACAACTGTTGTATTTATCAAGGCAGCAGATTTTGCTTGTTTTAAAATATTTTTCTTTTCTGGGTAACCTTGAAAAAACTCAAACCCAAAACATTTGCAAAACAAATCAAAAGATGTGTTAGTTTGTTATTTTACCAAACCACATGCCTTTCACATTCCTGCATTTAACATTCCCAATAATATCAATTGATTAATGCAGTGGTTCTCAGCCCATGGATCCCCTGGTGTTTTGGCCTACAACTCCAAGAAATTCCAGTCAGTTTACCAGCTGTTAGGATTTCTGGGAGTTAAAGGCCAAAACATCTGGGGACACACAGGTTGAGAACCACTGGATTAATGCATTAAATGTTTGCCTTTTTGTCTGTAAACTGCCCTGAGTCCCCTTGGGGAGAGGGCAGTCTATAAATAAAGTTATTATTGTTATTATTATCAGCTTTAAATAATAAATAAATAATTTTCCACTTCACAAAAGGTTTTGCATGTGCTTATAAATTGAACCTGTTTAGTATTTGGTTTGCACTGATAAAATACACAATAAAACATTAAGGGGTGTGTGTGGTGCCTTCTTACACGAAGGATACTCAAAGCTGGTATATCAGCTTTAATAATAATAATAACAATAATAATATCTTTATTCTTATATCTCACCACCATCACCCTCTCCCCGAAGGGACTCGGGGCGGCTTACACTTGGCACAAGATGCCTAAAAACAAACATAAAAATGAAGCACAATATAAAATGCAATAAAATAAAACACATATTCATATAAAGACAATGAAACTGCACAGAACAATTAGGGACTAAGCATTCTCAAAAGCTTGCTTTAAAATCACATCTTCAAATCCCTACAAAAGGAGGACAGTGTGGTGGCCTGTCTATTCTCTCCCTGGGAGAGCGTTCCAAAACCGAGGGACCACCATCGGGAAGGCCCTCTCCCTCGTCCCCACCAATTGCACGTGATGGTGGCGGGACTGAGAGGACAGCCTCCCCGGCAGATCTTAAAGCCCGCACCAGTTCACAGAGGGGGATGCGGTCATGAAGATAGGCAGGGCCCGAGCCTGTAATTGTGTTTATTTATTTACAATATTTTTACCCCACCTTTCTCCTCAGAGGACCCAAGGTAGCTACAACATATAAATACTACAATACAAAAGTTAATAACATTTAAAATCACATATACTATATAACCAATTAACCCTTCCCCATATAAAATCCCATATAAAATGGTAGCTATCATTCCTGTCTTCCACTAATGGTGGTAGACTTCCTTAACCATGGCAATAGCTTTGCATTCAATGAAGCTGGAGAGGAGTGTCTAGGATCTCCTGCTTTGGGGAAACTTCATGCTAATTGGCACAAACTGGAAAGACCTCTCCATCATAGGATTGCAGCAATTCACCATAGCAATATGTGTCTCTAGTAAGTTCCTTTAGTGGTAGCTTCTCTCAGGCTAGATTAGTACAGAATATCCAAATCTGATAGCAGCATAACCTTGCTTGAAGGTACATTAGCTACTCTAACCTTTGTGAAACCAAATATTTTATTAACAATGAACATTCAGAAGTTTTCATTTCTTTTTTTAAAAAAATCATACTTTTCCCCGTTTGCCATAAAAGAGCTCAAAATGGTATCTGTCTTTATTGCTTTTTTAACTTTGTATGACAAAAAAAAGGAAACGGCTAGCTTAAGACTTTGAATCTATGTCTCTTCTGTTCTACTGTACTTCTATAATTCTGATGCTATGTTATGCTCCCTACTGTTACTTATTTAGAGCTTTTGTTATTCCTTCTTCAGGAAATTGGGTGCAAGTGAAGGAACAATAAATCAAGAAATTCAGCGATATCAGCAGCTGGAGTCAGTAGCTGTCAATGACATTCGTCGAGATGTTCGTAAAAAACTTCGACGATCAAGTATGAGGGTGAGCAGTTTTTCTGAAGCCCATTTTCAAATATATTAACATTACTGTTTTCATACCTTTTCTTTATTAAAAACTGTGTCAAAAATATTAAAAATTAACTAGGTATTTTTGATTACAAAAATGTGAGTCAAGCACTGAAGGGGTTAAACGGATGCAATGACTCAGCAAAAGCTGCAGTCCTATATAAGCAGGTTTGCCTGTAGCTTAGTAGACATGGGTCTGAGATAAACCTCAGTGGGAGAAAGGTCTCAGTCTGTGAGAAGGCCTCACAGTGTGAAGTAGGCATTAGCAGGCCCGGATTAACACTCTTTTGCGCCCTAGGCCACAGTTTGGAATTATGCCCCCTTTAAGCCCACCTCCCGCCACCTCCAGGGTCCCCATTCCCACCGGCTGGAAAGCTCCGCTGTGCTCTGAAGGTCTACTCGGGAGTCAGGAGGCTTGGGGAGAGCGCAGCGGGTGCAAATTCGCTCCAAAGGCGCGCACGAGAGAGAGAGAGAGAGAGAGAGCGTGTGCGCAAGAGAGAGAGCGCAAGAGAGAGAGCGCACATGAGAGAGCGCGCGCAAGAGAGAGAGAGAGACGGAGGGGACGGAGCAGAGACTTTGCCAGGAGAAGGAGCGAGGAGGGGCATGAGAAAGGGGGAAAGAGGGACGTAGACCAGTTTTGGGTTTTTTTGGTCCGTGATCTGCATGCCCCCCCGGCTTGCGCCCCTAGGCCATGGCCTCGTTGGCCTTATGGGTAATCCGGGCATGGGCGTTAGTCTGTGAGAAGGCCTCATAGTGTGAGGTAGGCCTTAGTCTGAGAGAGCCCTCAGTATGAGAAGGCCTCGTGTGTGAAGCTCCAGTGTGAAGGTTGAACTTTATTTGTATTATGGAAACCTTTTTTGTAATAGTGCGGCCATATGATTTTACTTCAAGAAAAACCTCCTAAGGAAGATATAATATTGGTCTGTGTGTTTTTGTTCTTTTTATCACTTTGGGGTACTGGTGCTGGGTCATGCTGCTGCTAATATGTTACTCTGCTGTACATTTATGGGAAGGGTCTTTTGTTAATAAGCCCACTTGCCCAACTCACTGTATATGTGTGAGAAACAATGTTAATCAACAAGGTGGACTACATATCAGTAGGGAGGGAAAGTTAAATGCTGTACTTGACTTCCAGTCAGATTTAAAGGGATGTTGAGCAAATGAATTGAGCCACAGACTTTGTATTTCTCAGATCTCATTTAGAGTGGAATCCAGGAAGTGAAGTCCTTTTGGGTATAAGTGCAACAAAGAGTGTTTAGCTTTTTTGGGTTGTGTCTTTAGTTTCCAAAAATACTTGTCTATGCATTCATAAATATTTTGTTACCCATAAAGTTAAACTATCCAAGAGTGCTTTTGAGACAGATCATTATGTGTGTTTTGTAGGCAGCGTCTCTGAAAGACAAGTGGGGACTAGGTTACAAGCCAAGCTATAATCGATCCAAAAGCATTTCAGCCTCAGGAAGACCACCGCTGAAAAGAATGGATAGAGCAAGGTAAAAACAAATTATTATACCAATGACAGACCAAATACTGTATATTACTATAATCTGTATACTTCTTTTCATTTTTAAAATGTATAATATAAGGGTATATTAGATACATGATGGAGTCTCCTTCTTTGGAGGCTTTCAAATAGAGGCTGGATGGCCATCTGTCGGGGGTGCTTTGAATGCGATCTTCCTGCTTCTTGGCAGAGGGTTGGACTGGATGGCCCACGAGGTCTCTTCCAACTTACGATTCTTTGATTTAATGTATTGATCCAGATGTTCAACACAAACTATGGCTTGTGTCCCAAAAAAATCTGTGTATAAAACACAATTCTTGCTATTTCACAATTCCCGTTATCAGCTAAATCCTGCAAATTGACAAAATTTGGACTTTTAAAATATGTTCAAGTCGTGACTTCTAAATCTGAAGGAACTCCATAATAAAGGAGCACCCCTTAAGATTTTCTCTCCTTGATTTTTATGTGCACAAGTAATCAATAAACTAATAGTAAATGGCCCTTTAAAATTATTTCTTGTCTTAATGAATACAATCATTCTTTTTTGAAATAATGTTTATTAATAAGGATATTTATATCATAAAAAGGGAAAGTGGGCAAGAGAAAGGAATTATTTGTTTAAAACTAATTTAGTAGCTGCTATCTACTAAAGAAATATGAAAAAAGCTATAAAAAGAGAAATATAGAAGGAAACAAAATAGAGAAGGTTGTGGGATATTGATAGACTTCCAATCTTCTTCATCGTGATTAAATAATCTTTATTTTGTTTCTGTGTCAATTTCTGCTTACCCTCTTCTCCAGTCTTCTAGACAGGGACAGTAGTTTACCTTTTTCTTCTCTTAAGCTATACTGTAGTATCATTTTCATCTTTTCTTTTTTCAAATAGTTTTAAAATAATGTCCAATACGTCCCTTTTTTTGGGACTATTGCTATAATTTGCAAGTAGCTGGGTCAGTTTGTCATTGTTCATAATTTCCACTATTTTCACGAGCCATTAATCAATTGATAGTATTTCCTTTGTTCTCCATCTTCACACGTAAACTATTCTGGCCACAGTTACAAGGTAGTTGAAAAGTGAATCTTTATTTCTGTCTAATTCTCTGTCTGTAATGCCTAATAGAAAGCATTCCGATTTCAGTTGGATTCTTATGTCAAGAATTTTCTCAATTCTTTTTGAACATCCTTACAGTAATTCTTTGCCGATTACCACATTTGATGGAAAGTACATACTTGAGATTCACATTCCCAACATTTGTCCTGTATATTTTTATAACATTTTGCCAATTTTTGAGGGCTTATATACCACTGGTACATCATTTTGTACCCGTTTTCTTTCACATTATATGCAGATATGTATTTTAATTTGTAGTTCCAGATTCTTTGCCAGTCCTCTATTTTAATCGTATATCTGATATTAGCTGCCCATTTGACCATACATTCTTTGATTTGCTCTGTTTCTATTGACCACCCAAGAAGTTTCTTATATATTTTTGTAATAGCTTTCTTTTGTATCTGAATTTATCCCAAAAGGATTCTTCCTTGGAAAATCCTATTTTCTTATCTTTACTATAATAGTCTCTTAATTGTCTGAACTGGAACCATGATATATTCTTGTATGTTTGATTAATTAATTTCTTCTTGGGTTTTTAAGATGTAGGTTCCATTTTTGCTTCTTAAATATTTCTTTATATGTGGGCCATTTTCCCCACAGATATCTGTCCTGCTTCCAAGGGTGAGATCTATTGTGGAGTTTTAGAATAAAACCAAAGATATCATATCATCTATCATAATCATTTTTTCAATACCTTTTTAAAAAAATAGTCTGTATTGGATTTTACAAAAAACAGATTATAAACAATAAAATAGAGAAGTTTGCAGAATTAAAAAAAACAGCAAGAAGGATAGGGAAGAAATAACCTTAGGAATAAGAGTAAGAACCGAATTAAGAATAAAGAAGTGCACAAAGTATCTAGATCAGTGAGTCTTGCAGAATCGTCATATAGAGCCTTTCTATGCCTATTTCTATTGATCTTATCTCATCTTTGCTTAAGTTATCTGTCAAAGAAGAAATAAATAAAAAACTATTTAATCAAATATTACAGATGTTTGTCATTCATTATTTTCTATTTTCTATTCTTTATTACTGACTAACATACCCTAGAATTAGTTTCTAATCCCAGTTTAACTTTAATTCAATATCATATTCTTTTCTACAATATTCTTGAACGCAGGACCAGTCATTCCTTCTACCAGTTTGGTTTGGAGTTTTTGTATATTTTGGCAATTTTATCTGGGACAAGGTACCATCTGTACACCAGTTTGATCCAGTTTTCTCTAAACCTGTAACAAACTGATGAGCTTATATTCTTTTTCCAGATGTTTTTCCAGATGTTTTTCCACGTTTCTGGCTGGATTTTAGAGCCGATATTCCTTGCCCATTTCCTCATATATTCTTTGGGTTTGTCCCTATCTGATTCCATTTGTATCAAAATTTTATATATTTTCCAACCATTTTTTCCTTACCTAATAATATTTTTTCCAACTCATTGTTCTCGTTGTTAAATCCAACTTTTTATTTTATAATAGTACCCGGCTTGGAGATAGTGAAGATCTTCCAGAAATACGTGTGGATGGAGCATCTCCTGGTCCCAGAGTGACTTTCAATATACAGGACACGGTAAGGCAGGCCCTAAGTATTATTGTTTATTGTTGTTCTTTTTGCAATAATATTCCAATGTCAGAAAAAAATCTAAATATATTCAGATTGAATGTACTGTATCTTAAATTACTTCCAGTCCAGGAATAGAAATAGAAATAAGATAAATCCTTTTGAACATTGCTGTGTTATTTATATGTGCATATAACGTGACATACATACGCATGTTATCCATTTGATTGGCCCAGCCTTGTCCAGCGTCTGGAGAAAGTTAAGTAATTTGTCAAATATAGCTAGTTTTTATGTTCATTAATGAAAATTGATTTTCATACCATATTTCCTCTTTCAATGTGCCAGTTTCTTGAATAAATATATTTGTTATAATTTGTTTTTCTTTTTTCATTTTCAATTAAGTTGAATAAAACAGTTTTGGGGATTGCACAACAATCCAGCAGCCCAGGGGAAGGGTATTTTCAGGTATTTGTAAAAACAACAAATATATACTTCTTAATCGCATGGAAAATCTGCTTCATTGATCATCTCTGTCAGCTAAGCCAATTGTAGTGCAAAGCATAAAGGCAGCCTTTTCACAAACTGGAGATTATAATCTTGTTCATTTCTGTGGGGAGGGGTGTTTCTTCTTGAACTGGGGAAACTTTGAAACCACAAGCAGTTGTCCTCTAACATGATAAAGACACAATCTCATTCAAAATCTGTTAGCAGATTCTCTGGAACTTTAGTTTCCAGATTTATGCAGCAAAGTGAACATTGCACGTCAATTCTCCCTAAATATACCCTTCACTGATGTGTTTTTTGCTTGTGCCTAGGGAGAGCAGAAAAATGGGAAATTTCCCATAATTTTTAGTAGTTGCATTGCTTAATCTCAACAACATTGCTGGGTAGTTTTGTTATTTTTAAATTTACAATACCCAGTCAATATTGTCTGGTAGGCTGCTTAGAGACTTGCCACTGCTGAGAGCTTTGGAACTAAGAAGATCCAACTCAACCTCCAGAAATATTTCTGAGAAATCTCTCTGCTTAACTAGTTTCTCCATGCTAAACAAACAAGAGCAATAGCAACAAAACTGGGTTGCTGTGAGTTTTCCAGGCTGTATGACCATGTTCCAGAAGCATTCTCTCCTGACATTTCGCCCACATCTATGGCAGGCATCCTCAGAAGTTGAAGGGTCTGTTGGGAACTAGGCAAGTGAGGTTTATATACCTGTGGAATGTCCAGGGTGGAAGAAAGAACTCTTGTCTGCTTGCAGTTGAGCACCTTGATTAGCAATTAATGGCCTTGCAGCTTCAAAGCCTGGGTGTTTGCTGCCCGGGGGAGAAAGAACAAGAGTTCTTTCTCCCACCCTGGACATTCCACAGATATATAAACATCACTTGCCTTCTTTCCAACAGGCCCCTCAACCTCTGAAGATGCCTGCCATAAAGGTGGGTGAAAGGTCATGAGAGAATGTTTCTGGACCATGGCCATACAGCCTGGAAAACTCACAGCAACTCATTGATTCCGGCCATGAAAGCCTTCGACAGCAACAAAACTGTATGAAAACATTAATTGGAGCTTTGTTTATCCCAAAAAGCAAATCTGCATTCATGAAGGCCCATGGGAATCGTTTTATTTTTTCAAAAGTCCTTATTCATGGTTTATGTAGGATATCTATGAGACATACTGTACATTCTCTGTTAGCATTTTGCATGCACATCTATTCATTAACAAATTATATTAATTTCTCTCATTTACAGGTGGTCTTAGGATTTCTTGCCGTTCTTTAGCTTTGCTTTACATTGTTAATTTACTCATCAAAATACTACTTGAATCTACTTTTCTGCTATCTGTACAACATGTTCTGTTCATCTTTCTTGTCGAAGTCTGTCACTCATCTGTTTGTAAAACATGTTTTCATGCTTTAATCTTCTTATAACAACACTTCGGTCTATTCAAATCAGAAATGCTAACTTCAAACAAAGATTATTTGCTTTGCTTTCCTTTAAGACACCTGCTTTCCTCTGCCTTAGATATAAAGCCATTACACATAACTTGAATGTCTGTTTTGTTTTTTTTATAATCAGTTTCCCGAGGAGACAGAATTGGATCTCATGTCAGTAACCATTGATGGTCCATCCCATTACTCATCCAATAGTGAAGGATCATGCTCAGTATTCAATTCACCCAAAACTCCAGCTGTCTTCTCACCAAGCATTCCCTTCCAGCCTGAAGAAGGAAGACGAGATGACAGCTTGTCTTCAACGAGTGAGGATTCTGAAAAAGAGGAAGATCATGAAAGAGAGAGGCCTTATTTATACCGGAAAGCACCGTAAGCTTGTTTGTAAGATGCATTTTACAGTTGTGAATGCTACAGCTTTTAATTAAAAGTAATATCTGAACAGAAAGGGGTTTCATCGTTCTGTAAATACAGGTGTTGTTTTATATGGAACAATAACATTAGGGGAGGCTGTAATTCTGTGGTAAAAGCACATGCTGTGTGTGTATAAAATTCTTAACTGGCTATTACTTAATTGGATATGGGAAAAAATCTTATCTGAAAACATGGAGTCTTGTGTGAGAAACACAGACTATCCAGACCAGGCTTATCCAGCCTGCATCCCAGTACAGCTATGAACACGGTACAACATAAAATTATAAACTTAAAACATTATGGAATAATTTAGCAATTTTTTGTAACTTGGTTGCACGATTCTCGAGCGAAAACTTTATATTGATTTAAAACTTTTGTATCCCGACCTTCTCACCTCCATAGAGGGACTTAGACCGGCTTACAGCGAGATTCAATGCCATACAGTTTAAAACATCTACAACAACATATTAAAATACATGAAAAGCCCAAGACATAAAACCAAATTGCCATTAAAACAATTCCACTCGGTTTGTAAACGTGATCATTCATTCAGACTATAACCAATCTCAGCCTATTCTGGGAAAGCTTCACTCCACATCCAGGTCTTCACCAGCCTCCTAAAGGACAACAGAGAGGGTGCAGATCTAACCTCACTTGGGAGAGAGTTCCATAGCCGAGGGGGCACCACAGAGAAGACCCTGTCTCTCGTCCCCACCAGTCGCACTTGCGAAGATGGTGGGACCGAGAGCGGGGCCTCTCCGGAGGATCTTAATGTCCTTAATGGTTCATAGGGGAGAATCCGTTGGGGCAGGTAAACTGGGCTGGAACTGTATAGGGTTTTGTAGGTTAAAACCAGCACTTTGAATTGTGCCCAGAAACTAATTGGCAGCCAGTGGAGCTGGCGCAACAAGGGATCTAGAGAAGGAAACTCAAACCAAACCTACGACCTGAGGACCTCGCTGCCACCGTCCCAGCTTGCTAGGCCCTGGCAGACTAACCTTTGGTTTAAAGGGTGAGACCAGTTCTGTGCACACTGTGCTCCACCAGAAAAATCCATTGCACAGGCTCGAAGGACACATCCAACCTCCAAATCATCAACGCGCTTGTAGAAAGCGTGGGATGAGTCCTTCCTGAATCTTCGTTCATGAAGAAAAGCCAAGAACATTCAGTAAGTCAGATAAGTTTAGTTTGTCAAATGCTTCAAAATACTTGTTTTCTTTTTTACAGGACTCCTCCTCGTAAAAAAGCAACCGGCTTTGCTGCTGTCCACCAGCTGTTTACTGAACGTTGGCCAACATCTCCAGCCAACAGAAGTGTGACTGGAACAACTACAGAGAGGAATATTGACTTTGAACTTGATGTGAGAGTTGAAATCGACTGTGGGAAATGTGTACTGCATCCAACAACACTTCAGCAAGAACATGATGACATAAGTTTAAGACGGTGAGAATGCTGGAAAAGTAGATAAAGCAATAGTGAATACGGGTAATGTGGTTTTGATCTTGAACTGCTAAAGTGCACAGACTGTTGACCAGGGTAAATTGTATGGAAAATACTACCCCCTCTTAAAGCAGCTCCATTGGTTGCTGATCTGCTTCTTGTCCCAATTCAAAGGGCAGGTGATTACCTATAAAATCCTATGCGGTTTGGATCCTGCCTATTTATGCAACCACATCTCTCCTTATGAACCTGTATGGGTTCTAAGATCAGCCGAGGAAGTCCTCCTCTCAATCCCACCTCCTTCACAAGTGAAGTTGGTGGTGTTGAGGGAGAGAGCCTTCTCGGTAGTGGCCCCCTGACTGTGGAATGCCCTCCCCAGGGAAATTAGACAAGCACCCTTATAACATTCAGGAAGCAATTGGAAACTTGACCATTTAAGCAGACTTTTAATAATGGCTAAAAGTATCAACCACCCTACAGGACAGATGTTTTGGACTTCAGCTCGCACATTTCCTAACAGCTGATAAGCTGACTGGGATTTCTGGGAGCTGAAGTCCAAAACACCTAGAGGAGCAGAGTTTGAGAAACACTGCATTAGAAAAGGTCAATATGTCTCACCCATGATCATAAGTCATTTTTACTCAATTTCAATGAACATCCACACCTCTTAATTGTTCCACGGAAACTGCATAGGAACTGAGGACTCTTCTTGGACCTGCCATACTAGTGAGGAAATCAATCCTAGGCATGCATTTCTTGCACTCCTCAACCCCAGTTCTAGAGAAGATGCAACAAGGTTTTTATCTTCAGTATTCAAAGAAGATCCAAGGATTTACTGAAGGTGAAGTCATGGATAAATCACTGGTTAGATACCAGCCATGGACAAACTTCAGCCCTCCAGGTGTTTTGGACTTCAACTCCCACAATTCCTAACAGCTATTGGAGCCCCTGGTGGCTCAGTGGGTTAAACCACTGAGCTGCTAAGCTTGTTGACCAAAAGGTCCCAGGGAGCGGCGTGAGCTTCCACTGTCAGCCCTAGCTTCTGCCAACCTAGCAGTTCAAAAACATGCAAATGTGAGTAGATCAATAGGTACCGCTCAGGTGGGAAGTTAATTGTGCTCCATGCATTCATGCCAGCCACATGACCTTGGAGGTGTCTACGGACAATGCTGGCTCTTCAGCTTAGAAATGGAGATGAGCACCACACCCCAGAGTTGGACATGACTGGACTTAACATCAGGGGAAAACCTTTACCTTTACCCATTGGCTGTTAGGAATTGTGGGAGTTGAAGTCTGAAACACCTGGAGGGCTGAAGTTTGCCCATGCCTGTTATATACCGTGGTACAGTTCCTAGTCAGCAAGCTTCACCTTATAGATAGTGTTTGTATCCTCTGACTCTTCATGTTAATCCCTTTTGGTTCTATTCTCAGGTTGTCAACTATTCAGAGAGAACTCATACATTTCAGTGTGAAACTGTCACAGTTTTAGAGAACAAGTGATTGGTCTGCGGTTGGACATAATGTTATATTTTCGAGAATGGTATAGATTCAGGAATATAATCTCAAGTAGCTCTTCCTCAGGCTGAAACTCAAAGTGCTGTGGCCGCTGGATTCAGCTGGCAAAGGATGTTTTTCCCCTCCCTTGTTGCATTTTTCAGAAGTGGGGTTTTCCCAAAGTAGATCCTTTTACCTTCAAATATATCATACTAGCTGTACCCGGCACGCGTTGCTGTGCCCTATTTAGGAGATGCGAGTTGTAAGGGTTGGAAATGATGTTACTTACGGTCTTTGTGGGGTCATGTAGGCATGAATTGCGCACTTTCTATGTGTGCTCCAAATGATGTCATCTGGAAGCATGAGTTGTATTGTCTTATATAGCGGAGGAAGTGTTTTGATTCTGGAGTGTGTCCACTCAGCAAAGTCTGTAGTGGTTGTGGAAGAGTGGCAAGTGGTGGTAGAGAGACTTTACCGGCTAGGCAGCACATTCCTGTTGTTTCTGCTGGGTATTTCAGGGCTTTGCAGTGTGTGCAGATGTGCGTTAGGGTGCCAATGTCGGCCTCTGGCACATGCTGTAGTCTTCTGCAGCGTTGTATCTGAAGGCTAGGCGGTGGAAGTGGTTGTGGTGTTTTTGAAGTTTGTTTTCTGTGTTGCGACGTCGTGTTTCTGCGCTCCTTGCGCGGTGCTGTTGTGTTGCATTTCTGCGTCTTTGTTGTTCCTGGCTGCGCGCGCTTCTTCTTGTCGTGCAGTTCTTTGCATTTGGTTCTCAGCTGTGCGTCGTGCAGTGACCTGTTGTCTGTGTCTCTGCTGCGCAGTATGTTTCTGTTCTGGCGTTTGTTCTGCCCTTTTTTGTTTGATGTATGTAGCGTTGTGAGTGTGTTGTCCGATGTTGTTATTTTTATAAGGCATGGCTTGTCTTTTGGGTCAGTTTATGTCTGTGTGGAAGGAAGGAATGGTTTTAGTTTGTGGTGTTTGTAGGTGTTGTGTGTACGGGGTCCCGTAAGGTTGGTGGGATGGGTTGTGATTGGAAGTTGTGTTGTGTTGTGTGGGTAGGAATTTGCTGGAGAATTGCTCCCTCAGAGTTTGGTTTTGGCAGTTTAACCTCAAACACCAACTGAAATCTCTCAGCATTTTATCCTAGCCTTGGATGGCTCTTGCCAGCGTTGCTATGGTTACAGCAGTTATGCAAATCCGCCCTTATTGGCAGCCAATCATGTTGTTCAGAATGTAGAGGCTGGGTGAGTCTTTGGCTGCCCGGGAGGATGCTGGTAAATGTAGTTTTATTGTTATTCGTTGTTTTGGGGCCTTAGGTTTTTTTGGGGGAGTTTCTTTGCTACAAAGTACCTTGCTTGAGGCCTATTTCTGTTGGCAAGTATTGTGTTTCTGCGTTGTATGGTTTCTTTGTTTGAGGTATACATCACATGACGTGAACCCATTTATATAATAGATAGTTCTAACCACTTTGTTCAAAATGCTGGGAGGTGCATGTATTTTCATTTATAGAGACTTTACATTTATGCTCTCATTAAAAAAAACTTTGCATTAATTTTAGGAGCTACGATCGCAGTTCCAGAAGTTTAGATCAGGAGTCTCCTTCCAAAAAAAAGAAATTTCAAACTAATTATGCCTCTACTACTCACTTACTGGCTGGAAAGAAAGTGCCATCATCTCTACAGACAAAGTCCAGTGACTTAGAAACAACAGTGTTTTACATTCCTGGTGTAGATGTAAAGGTAATGTGTGTGTGTGTGTATAAGAAGTCTGAGAAATTCTTATGTCTTCAATAATCAAATATGAAATAACAAAGAGTGTAACAAAGAGTACTCAGGACACTTATTAATTGGCAATCAGTTCCTGCTTTAAATTATAAAGACAGTCATTCAACCGATAGCGAATTGTGACACTTGTTTTTATTAATCATAACCCAAATGTGATGTTATTAATTTCTTAAATGTTGTATTCCATTGTTCTACTTTCACCTGACTTAGCCGATGGTTTGTTGACTGAAATAAAGGCTACTGACTGACTGAATAATCAAATATGATCAAACAGAATAATAGCGTTTCATCACTTAATACGATCAGCTACCAAGACAGTAATAACAAAACATACTTATAAAGTAATGTACAAATTTGATTTCCGATAAATGTTAAGATCATTTTAGAGTGAGCATGTTTAGTCCAGAAAGTATCAGACAATTTGTGACCTGTCTACTGTATATTTCCTTTCATTGTTTACTAGGGCATCCTTGTTAATCAACATGAACACAACCCTGTAAATAATGAATTGCTAACCTGAGCAGAGAAATAGCTATTGGAAATATTATCTTGACACTAGATGAAACACAACCCGATCTAGCAGTAGTGTTTACATACTTAAGTTCAGTTCCCACATAAAATAAAAAATGATTTCCTTAACTGTTTTGTCCTTAACCGAGCTTTAGGACTTTTCATCACATAATTATCTGTTGTTTAGCAAAAGATAAATGAAATTCAGCCTTGACAGCATTAATATTTAGTCTGTTGCAGCAAAAACAGCAGATAGGTTTTTGTCATTATCAAATGCTTTTGTTACAACTCAACAGAGTGGACAATAAAAATATTTCTAGCAAATATTTATATTTACATCTATAATATATTATGCGTGACTGGGGATTTTGAGTGGATGAAAGCAGATTTCAATAGAAACAATTGTTTTTTTAATCATTGTAAAATGTAATAGGTTACCTTTCTGCCCAAATGTTTGTTTTATGAAACTGTTCTTTGAGCCATGAAAAACTGCCTACCTAAGGCAGATAGCGGTGGTGATATATTTGCAACTTTGTCTCATTGCAGCTACATTATAATTCAAAGATGTTAAAGACTGAGTCACCAAATACTTCCAGGGGGTCATCTTTGCCAAGGACCCTTTCTAAAGAGTCCAAGTTGTACGGTATGAAAGATACTGTCCTGCCTCCTCTTCCTCCTCCTCACAGCAAGGCTAGATCTTTACTTCCTCCCCAGCCCCCACCTATCCCATCAGGTAGATATTTCTCTTTCATGCTGCAACTTTTGATTTAATTCACTTCATCCTGTAGAGTTCAATGCTTAGACCTGTTGTCTGCTTTGTACTTTGATAAAACATTGGAATCGTGCCTAATTCTAACTGCTGCTAAGTCTTACAAGATAGAAACATTTCTGTACTTGCAAACATACCTCAACAATCTTAACTAATTCATTCTTTTTTATTAGATTTCTTACTCATTCACTTTGACAGAAACCTTGTTCAAACTGTATTTCTCCAAAGTAAAGTAATTATATCTTTTATTTTATTTGCCTTTATTTCAAGGAATTGGTTTTGTTAGGAACTGCTAGCTAATACATTTCTGGGTGCAACTGTTTAAACAAAAGTCCTTGCTTTATTGTCATTCAATATGTGTAGATGGGGAAGAACATAAATCTTTAATTTCGTAATTTATAATTAAGGCTAACATACTTTTCTGTACTGAAGAAGATATTAATTAGTTGAAAGGGTATTTCACTTGTGGAATGATGTCTACTGAGCTCCCTGTCTTGCCACTTTCTTATCAGAAGTTAAGATGTCTTTATTCACAGGCACTTGCTGCTTATTTTGTTGATGTTTAATTGCTTGGGAACTTGCTATAACATCTGAGTTGACAATAAAATTCCAGAGGAGTTGACAGTATCTCTACGCTCTGGAACACCTTGTATATTTCCAAAACCAGCTCAGGAGAACTAGATAAGCATTTAGCTAATTCTCAGGCAACAGAGAGGAATAGATGGGGAAGGAACAATGCAACAGTGAGCAGAACATTGGATTTTTCCTTTTTTTCTAATTAGAGGTTTTAAATGGTTATCAAATTGGTAGTCTTTTGAACTTGTATAGACTCACTATCTGTTTCTGTTTGTTTTATTTGTAAGGCCCCGTTTTCATTTTTGAGTGCCTCCTCCAAAAAAAAGGGTGCTATTTCAAATGAGCTTTTTCATCCCAGGTCCAACCCCCCCCCCCCCAAATATTGTGGTCCCATTGACAGAAATGGGCAGGCTTCCCATGATCCCCTTCCCTTCAGTTTTAGGCAGTGGTACTCTGCTGCAGGCCCAGTGCATGGCTGCAGGTCCTGGCAGGAGTGGGCGCTTTGGACCTGCAAACCGCACACATACACTCATTGAAAAGAGAATGTGTATGTGGCTTGCAGGTCCAAAGTGCCCGCACCTGCCAGAGCCTACAGCCGAGTGCTTCTTGGCAGCCACGGGCTCTTTGGACCTGCAAACCACACGTACACTCTCCTTGGAAAGAGTGTGTGTATGTGGGTTTGCAGGCCCAAAGTGCCCGTGCCTGCCAGGGTCTGCAGCCGAGCGCCGAAAATCAAGTGTCCAAATGGTTAACATTCCCACTTTTCTTTCGTTTCACTGATTTTCCGTACAGGGGGGAGGGGGGCTGTACCATTTCGTTCCCTCCGGATTAAACAAACGGTATAAAAACACACATTAAATGGCCCAAACAGTTACCAGGCCCATGACTACAATTTGGTTCTTTTTATTAATCAAAAACAACACGCTGTTAAACTGAACATTGTAGAAAAGACTGGTTTTTCTTTAAATATCTATTTTAGGGGTCATATATCTTTACATTATTATGTTTAAAAATATTCACCCTGATTCAAAATTCTGAAACTTGATTGAAATAATTATTTAAATTGACACTTTTTTGTGACTTAAAATTCATCCCACATAACAAAACTATGTAATTGATCCGAGTTCTTCTCTATTACAGCCAGAGTTCAGTTGGTATTTGTAAAGTTGATATTTATAGACTTGACCTGACTTTCACTTTTCTTTGTCCTTTTAATTTGTCTTGTAATTGAACTAAACCAATTCTTTTGTGAAATCTTTCAGCCAAAGGAAAAGGAAGTGGTGGTGTTAAAATGGCAAAATTATATGCTTGGGTTGCTCTGCAGTCTTTGCCAGAAGAAATGGTGATTAGCCCATGCTTGCTAGACTTCCTAGAGAAAGCTCTTGAAACCATTCCTATCACTCCAATAGAAAGGAATTATACAGGTATCACATAGCAAATTAATTTGTTTCTACCGGCAATTTTTAAGTTTACTTTCTATGTTCATTTTCATTAAAATATGTCTTTCTGTTTCAATAATTTCTTTATTCTTTTAAATCAGTCAGCTCACAGGATGAGGATATGGGACAGTTTGATATTCAGGACCCTTTAGAAGAATCCACAGCCTCCTTAGTGTCTTCATCAACATCAGCATACTCTTCCTTCCCTGTTGACGTAGTGGTATATGTAAGAGTTCAGGTGAGGATGAAAGCTAATAAAAACTATACCTTTGGGTTTTCTCATATCCATATCCAGTTGCCAAACATTGTAATTTAAGAAGTTATTTGCATGTCTTTCATTTGTACAAGAGTCAGCTGCATTTATATGAGATATCCTATTTATTCTTCCAAGGTATTTAATGAAGCATTTTCCTTTTGCAACAATCCTATGAAAGTTGATGAGGCTTTTCAAGGCTCTGTGTCATTTGCAGCTAAGCCTGGATTTGAACTATAGTTTGTCAGATCCAGAACCAGTACCCTTTGTGTATGTGCCTTCAGATAAGCTGTCAATTTAAAGCAGTTTCCTGAAATTCATGGGATTTTCTTAAGCCAGGAATACAGCCTGCGGCACATTTGTTGGCAGTCCCCATTCAAGTACTGGTTGAGTATTCCTTGGAGATAACTTGGAGATGGGGCCCAAATTTAAATTTGGTTTAAAATTAAGTGCATTTATGTTTCATGTACACTTTGTTGATATATCTGAAGGTAATTTTATAATAATAACAAATAATAAGAAAACTATATTTATATTCTGGCCTATCTCCCCGAAGGGACTCGGGGCGGATTCCAATCACAAAAAGGCAAACATTCAATGCAACAACCAATAAACACGTAATAGCAAAAATAATAATAACCCAACATATAAAAGCAAATTATAACTTAACATCTAGAATTAAGATAAAACATAACCTATCAAATAAATTATGTCACAGTACATAGTATTTTAAGAAAATGTTTATGTACATTGAACTATCGGATAGCAAAAGTGTCTTTATCTTAGCCACCCATGTGCCCAATTTGGAAGTATTTTGGATTTCAGAATTCTGGATAAGAGATATTAAACTTGAACTAACCATATGTGACCCTGCTTAGCTTCCAAGATGAGATGGGATATCATACCACTGTATTTGTTAACAGAAGGGTTTTTTCCTTTGTTTTGTTGCTTAAGCTATTGAATATGCTAAGTGTTGTACTGGATGTCTTACTCTATAGCCTCCTTTAAAATGCTCTAAATCCTTCTGGAAGCCCTCACCAGATTGTCCAATGGCCTGGAATTCTGGGAGCTGAAGTCCAAAACACCTGGAGGGCCACAAGTTTGACACCATTGCTCTAAATATTCTGAATATTAATATTAGTAATAAGTCCTTATAACCTTGAGAATGTATCTTATGTTTATTTATTTATTTACATCATTTCTACCCCGCTCTTCTCAACCCCCGAGGGGGGACTCAGAGCGGCCTAACAAAAGGCAACAATTTGATGCCGGTACACAATATAAATACGATATAAAACCATAAACATTCAGAATTAACATACAATTAGCATTGACACATAATACACATACATTTAAGTTTTTTAAAAGAGTTCCGTCCACCACATAAACATTGAGCCATAACCAACAACTTACCAATTCCAATTCCAATCCAAAGTGCTGCATTGTGCTAATGTGCAAAAGCCTGGTCCCAAAGCCACGATTTCACTTTTTTCCTGAATGCCAGGAGGGATGGGGTTGATCGTATGCCGCTTGGAAGCACATTCCACAGACGGGGAGCCACCACCGAGAAGGCCCTCTCTCTCATCCTGACCAGCCGCATTTGAGAAGTTGGCGGGAGCGAGAGCAGGGCCTCCCCGGATGATCTTAAATTATGTCTTTTATAACCTTGATCATTAAATCTTTCAGTTATTCTGGCTCAGCAATTCTTAGCTTTCTCCCAACTTCAAATTTAAACTGAATTTCTAGCACCTAAAACATAGAGGGAAAACATTTTTTCTTCTGTGTGGTCCCTGTGAAAGACACACTTGTGGTATTTCCTGCGTCCACGCAAGGGCTGATCCCCGAAATGACACAGTTTTGTTTCTTGATTTGTCTATTCTGAATGTGACCTAAACATGTTTTATTCTTTTTAGCCTTCACAAATCAAGTTCAGCTGCTTACCTGTGTCACGTGTGGAATGCATGTTGAAACTTCCCTCCCTTGACCTTGTATTTTCGTCCAATCGAGGGGAACTAGAAACTTTAGGTGCAACCTTGCCTACAGAAAATGCTCCTCAAAGCGGGTCAAAGATGCCTGTTAAAACTATTTCACCAGGTAAGATGTAATTTCAAATGTCTAGACATTCTGTGCCATTGCTGCTGCTTATTTTAACTGTATTGCCTGTTTTAATTTGTGTTTTTAACTGTTTTATGTTGTTGTTTTAACCCATGGCACTATGCCACTGGCTCTGTGAGCCGCCGCGAGCCCCTGGGAGTCGGCGGTCAAGAAGTCCCAACAAATAAAATAAAATAAATAAATAAATAAAATAAATTGAAGATTAAAAATAGCTGTACAAGAAGACTGTGGTGTTCACATGTAACACTAAACCAGGTTCACACTGACTATATAAATAATTATTGTATTTGTGTCTGTCAAAGAGGGCTTTGGATTTTTGTTTTTCAAATGGCATCTGTAATAGATTAGCCTACCTTACAGGTTCGGTGTACAAGCAGTAACAGGCCTGGCTTGGAAAAGCTAAGGAGAGCAATGGGTGGGGCGATCAGACAGCTTCATGGCTGGAAGTGCAGTCTGATTGACTGATGAAATTGGAGGAAGTTGCTTAGAAACCGGAGATGGGCGGAGCTAGATGGAAAGAGAGAGCTAATGCAGCCAGGGTTTTGTTAGTTTTGGAGTTTGGTGTTTGAAGTCTTAGTTAGGAATTTTGAAGGGAAAGTAAGGAAGGGTTTTGGGAACTATTATTAGAAAGATACCTCTTTGAGGAAAGTAATTAAATCCTTCAAGAAGAAAGAGTAAGAAATATAGTAGGCCTCTATAGTGTTAGAGTGCTGGTGTGGAAAGAGGATTCAGAAAGGTTCAAAATAATCTATTTGTATTTCTGTGTGTGGAACATGGTTTTTAAGAAACTCAGGATATAAAACCATTCTCTATACAAGTAAAGCCGAACAGTTTATTGAAACCACTATGCATCTTCAAGAACAAAATAAACATTACATTGTGATTTTATTTCACCTGAAGAGTTCATGTGTCTTCTTGGACATTCTAGCGGACGAGGTGGCCTATAAATCAAAGAAATAGATGATATACAGTGGTAGCATCCCACTGTCCTGTCTTGTGTGTGTGTCCCCTGTCCCTCTCGGCCTCGCTGGCCTGTCGTCTTTATTGCAGCATCCATGTGCCTCATGCTAAGATACTTTTTAAGATGAGGAAATCTGGATTTTAGTCAGTGTATGTGAAACTTCTCTTTCCAAACTGGTATTTGTAACCAGTAAAAACCTGTCCTCAGCATTCTTAGAATGATTTTGGAAGATATCTAGATTTGTACTCTGGTGAGTGCCACAACTGTGTTTCTCCAGGTCTATATCCAGATACTGAGAAGATTTGGTGCTCTAAAAACAATAGTTGATTTGGAATAGATGAGATTTGGGTGATCTTCAGAACTGTGCCATAGTGCATGTGGTTTATTTAATCAGCTTGTGTTTTTTGTCCCATCTTTGCGCTCTAGGTTCCTCTCCAGGATTAGGCAGCCCTTTTGGCAGAACGCGGCATAGCAGCAGCCAGTCAGATTTGACCGGTTCTAGCAGCAGCTCTTCGGGTCTAAGCTTCACAGCCTGCATGTCTGATTTCTCTCTCTATGTATTCCATCCATATGGAGCAGGGAAGCAGAAGTCCAGTGTGACTGGCCTATCTTCTGGATCAGGATCCTTAGGTAATAACAGAAGGCAAGATTTTACAACTGGGTGTTGTTATGTTTTGAAATAAGTCTGTTGCAAAGGAAAGTTTTGGGCATCTGGAAAAAGCATTCCATTTTGTTTCTACCCAAAGCAAAATGCATGTGTTAATATATGCTTAGATCTGAGCTTTTTACATGTTTACATATTCACAGTTTATGGTGATGCTTTGGACTTCTGAAATATATATATATATACATTATTTCCTCATTCAAGTTTTTAGAATCTATATGACAATTAAAATTGTACTTTTGATCTTAGTAATTATGATATGCTTAACTGGTATGCTTGAATTATTTATAGTGATATGGAGTAATTGTCTGGATTTGCTCATCCGTAACTTCCACATTCACGCTTGTTATATAGTCATGATGGTGACACTATGGCCACAGTTGTAACTTCCCTTCCAACTATTTTACTGGGCATCAGCCCCACTCTGCTGGCAATCAGATCATAGGTGAATGATATTTCTGTCAGGCATATTGGTGTTGGGGGAGTCAGGCCAGAAAACATTACTTAGTTAAGTATAGTTAACTGGAACACCCTTGGACTGGAACTGCTTTGGATTACAAGTTCGGACTGCATGGTTTTAGTCGTTTCAATGTTTAATGTTTATATGTATTCTTAATTTCTTGTTTTAATGTATATATTTATTTTACTGTATGCATATTTTATGGCATCAAATTGTTGCCTACCTGTGAGACCACTCTGAGTCCCCTTCTGGGTGAGAAGGGTGGTATACAAATAAAGTAAATACAAAAATAAATAATAGCTGATTCAGAATACGAGTACAATCACGTTGGAATCTTCAAATTTAGTTTTTAAAAGGATGTTGTTGTTCTTTGTGGTTGTTTCAGGAAATGTAGATGAAGAACCTTCCTCCGTTACTGGTCGTAAAGATTCATTGAGCATCAATCTTGAATTTGTAAAAGTTAGTCTGTCAAGAATAAGGCGTTCAGGGGGACCTACGTTTTTTGAGAGCCAATCTGCAAGCAAATCTGCAAACAAGATGGACACTACCTTAATAAACATATCCGGTATTTACTGATCTTGTTAATATTGTTCATGCAATATTTTGCTGTCCTTGTTTTGTGAAGATGCATCATTGCAGTTTAGACTGTATCTGGAAAGTTTACAATTATGGTGATGAGTTCAGCTGATTTCTCCAACACTGCTTTAATCCTTTCAGGCCTATGGCAGGCATCATGGTACAAATGAACCGTTAATAGACTTGTGCCAGTCTCTCCCACAGGTGTGATCACAGTAACTGGAAAGCTTTCTGCTGTTTCATGTAACATGCTGTAATTCCTAAACCAAGCTACTACAATTTTGAACTGTTTGAGCTTCTAAACATTTGCATCATTAATTTTTTAACCAACCTGTCTCTTTGTATTTATGAATGAGGTCAATTTTAAAGTTATAAGTATAATAACCAATGCACAATATAAAATATGAATTTAACCGGTTTTTAATATTTTTTTAGCTGTTTGTGATATAGGATCAGCTTCTTTTAAGTATGACATGAGGCGACTGAGTGAGATTTTAGCATTTCCAAGAGCTTGGTACAGGAGGAGCATTGCAAGACGCTTGTTTCTAGGTGACCAAACAATAAACTTGCCAGGTAAAGTTTCATTTCTCTCTGTCATTCACCAGGCCATCTATCTATCTATGTATATAATAAAAGTCACTCATCCAATTACTAATAAAAACCAAACTTGGCACAGAGAGTCCCATGGCCAACTCAACATTCTGGTGCAGTTTGGAGGACGGACTATGGATGATGGGACTAGCAGTGCTTTCATTCACTTTCTGTGACCACTGTGACCCTCATCCAATGACTGAACAAGACCAGCCTTGGCACAAAATACCTTTCTCAAATAACCCGGGCACCGCCGGGTCTCCAAGCTAGTAAAAAATAAAATAATATTTTAAAATTCTTATTCTCTTTTGTAGCTTGGTTAATCTATAAAAATGCTGCGATGGGATGACCTGGTTAGTTGCTATTGAAGACATAATTATTATTAGAATGATAACATATTTTTAATTTTCTCTTCTCAGTAGCATCTGGGCCTGGCACACCAGATTCTGTTGAAGGGTTGAACCAGCACATGTCTCCAGAATCATCACGAAAAGCATACTGTAGGACATGGGAGCAGCCAAGTCAGTCTGCTTCATTTACCCACATGGCCCAGTCACCAAATGTTTTCAGTGAACACAGCTCAAGTAACAACATGTCCCCTGGAACAACTGCTCATAACCTAAAATCTCCAGCTGTTGCAAGATCCAGGAGTGTGTCAGACTCTTCGGTTCCCCAAAGAGGTAAGATCCTTCTTTTACTGTTCAAATAAGTGTTCTATTGTGTGATATTGCCAATGATTTAGGCAGTAGACTTGGGCTTGAATCAGCTTGAATGAAAAAGATTTGAATGGGTAAGAGGGAGACGAAAGTGGACTGGGTATAGGTGAAATATAATTCCTATAAATCAAGGTGAATTTTCCCCAAAGCCCTCCTGCATTTTGTGTTGGTCATGGGGGTTTTGTGTGCTAAGTTAGGTCCAGGGCCATTGTTGGTGGGGTCCAGAGTGCTCTTGGATTGCAGGTGGACTATAAATCCCAGTACCTACAACAGCTATAAATCAAAGTGAATTCCCCCCAAATCTCTCCAGTATTTCTCATTGGGTCATGGGGGATCCGAATGTGCTCCAGGCCCATTGTCAGTGGGGGGACACAGTGCTCCGACTTGATGCAGGGCAAATTACAACTTAAATCATGTGGAGTCAGTCCCCCATACTCCTCCAGTATGTTCAGTTGCTGTTCAGTTCTGCTCTGTTTGTTATGCAGACAGAGTTGAAAAGGATAGGAAAGGGTTAAGGGAGAGGCAGTGGGTGGGGGTGGGGGGTCATGCAAATTCCACCCAAATTGAGAGAGAAAGGAACCCTGGGGTGCCTGCCTGTAGTGGAGAAAACAGGTAAAATCTAGAATGAAATTGTCCCTGAATGAAAGCATTCTTTGTGTGGTGGGCCATATTGTTTGGGGAGGATATTGACAGGGTTTGGGCTACAGGTCCATGGCACTTTCTGTAACCTGCAATGTCAGTGGAGGGAGTGACTTTGGAGGCTTATCAGCATTTGAAACTATAGCCTGTTTGTGGAGGCAGGAGGCTGTCTGTGTAAGTGGATACCTCTGCCACATACACACATATGTTTCACTTTTATTGTGTGTATAGATAAATATATGAGGATCCACTAAAAGGACATATAAATGTGTGTGTTTATTTGTATAAATAATATTTGTATGTATACATAAGATTGTGTGTTTTTGAAAATGCTATGACCTCCGCACCCATACTGTACACTCCATTCAGCACGCAAGCTACACGAAAGCCTCAATTGTTGCCAATTGAGGCTTTTTAAAAGCTTGATTGCGGTGTGGAGAGGATTGTGTGTTTGCACATATATGAAAGTGGTCTGAATATTCACACTGAGGAGTCCATATCAGAAGTGTGGTAGCCTCATCCACTGTCGCTGTGGTCCCTCACTATGCTTGCCCATAGTTCTTGGGCCAAATAATATTGCCTTCCTTATTCTGTAGCTTATGTGAGGATTCTCCACACCATTATACTAATAATTTAATGTGGAGTACATTCCAAAGTCAGTTATCCCTATGTGGATTTGCTGTCACTACAGTTAAACATTTTCCAGCAAAAAATTAAATAATAGTTTTAACATTTAAATTGGCTTCATATTTATTCATTGTTATTCATTTTAATATTAATTTTGCAAACTTTAATCATTTCCCACAGATATACTTTCAAAAACATCAACTCCATTTAATAAGTCAAACAAAACCGGAAGTCAACAAGTGACACCATGGGAGACACTGGTTGTTTTTGCTATGAACCTGAAACAATTAAATGTCCAAATGAATATGAGTAACGTAATGGGAAATACAACGTAAGTACATCTGATCTTATAAACATTTGATTTCTCACCTTTATAATGAAAAGAAATAATATGATTGTGCAAAATACCCTTTAGGTCAATTTTTGCTCCACAGTATCACATGATATTTGAGAATTTTGAATTCATAGTCCCCTAAATATTATTGATATGGATATTTGTTAGGTACCTAATGCGGCACATATCCAGTTTACAGCCCAGTAGTCCTAATTCTTATCTTATGGTAGTCTTACAATTTGAATTTGTAATTTTGGTATATGACATGCAGATGTGCTGAACTACATCGTTTTCCTTTTCCCCCTCTTCTTTTAGATGGACTACTAGTGGTTTGAAAAGCCAGGGTCGTTTATCTGTGGGCAGTAACAGGGATCGGGAAATTAGTATGTCAGTTGGTCTAGGAAGATCACATCTGGATTCTAGAGGAGGTGTGGTTGGAGGCACCATAGATGTTAATGCTTTGGAGATGGTTGGTGAGTTATAAAGCTAATACGTCCTTGCACTTGCTATTGCTTCCTATAACACTTAAGTATGTGTCCAAAATATTATTAAACCTGAATAGTTGTTTTTTTAAAAACAACAACAACAACAAATAAACCACTTATTCAAAAGGTAGCACCAGTTTATATATCTCTAAAGCAGAATGGGTATCATCCAGTCATAACCATTGAAATCTTATTGATCTGAATGGAATGTCTCTCATTGGTTACTAGTTATTAGAATTTAAGCTTCTGTCTGCTAATTATTTCTGGTCTTCTGATGTATTGTTCAAATACTTGAAAATGGGTTTCTGTAATACGTTTCTAAACGAAGATACAAGGTGCATGTCTTCATTAGCGGTCATCTTTTGTTCAATAATATTGAGTAAAAAGAGAAGTTAGAGTTTCTCAAACTGTGCTCCTCCAGATGTTTTGGACTTCAGCTCCCACAATTCCTAACAGCTGGTATGATGGCTGGGATTTCTGGGAGCTGAAGTCCAAAACACCTGAGGGAGCACAGTTGAGAAACACTGTGTTAGACAACATCATTCTTGGGTTGCTGTGAGTTTCCGGGCTGTATAGCCATGTTCCAGAAGTATTCTCTCCTAACATTTTTCCCACATCAGGACTTCAGGAGGGAATGCTTTTGGAACATGGCCATACAGCCTGGAAAACTCACAGCAACCCAGTGATTCCAGCCATGAAAGTATTTAACAACGCAACATCATTGATGTAGAATAGGTTAAGTTAAATCTATATATATACAAATGTAATGTTCGTTTGTGGGACGCACATAACTAAAAAACCACTAGACGAAATGACACCAAATTTGGCCACATGACACTTACTAACTCCAGCAGTGACCGTCACTCAAAAAATTCACCAAAAAGACAGTGAAAAGAACTTTATAATAAAAAGGTAGAAAACTACACAGCGCATGTGTGCAAATAAATTTCATGGCCCCGCCCACTCCTGCATGAGGACACAGCAAGTGCTCTTCTGGCCAGAGCAGGAGCTAGGAACGGACAGCATAATGGTGAGAGGGGGAGCCCTCATTGACTTTTAGGGTAGAAAGGAAGGAGAGAGAGAGAGAGAGAAGGAAAGGAGGAGAGAGAGAGAAGGAAGGAAAGGAGAAGAAGTAAAAGGAAAGAAAAGGGGAGTGTGTGGAAGGAAAGAGGTAGAGAAGCAAGGAAGGGGAGAAGGAAAGAAAATGGAAGGAATGAAGGGAAGCGGGATAAAAGGAAGGAGGGAAAGAAGGAGAGAAAGAGGGAGGGAAGGTTGGCCACAACAATATGTGGTGGGTACAGTTAGTTGTCAGTAAGAATAGTGTTAGAATAATGACTTGGGTAAGCCAGGTAATCCAGATTTATTAATCACTTGATATAAACTATATAACTTCTTAGTGGTGATATTTTAAATCTTTATTACAGTATATCTTAACCCAAAACCATATTAAAATACATCCCTAAATGCTATTCCAAAGGGATATCATTCAATGCTCTTTCAGACACCAAGTATTTAGGGCACCCTGCAAAGTAATGGCTAATGATATGAATTGAACTGTAAATTGGCAAAGTTAGGAGAAAAGCAGGACAGATATGATCCTGTTCCCATATCACACATAGACTCTTGAAAGTACTGTAAAATAGGGAATTAATTCTGTCCTTGTGTGGTAGTGTATTGTAGAAATTAGTGCTATACTGATCTAAATTCTGCACGAAACCACTTATTTTGGCTACAATGCCATCTATGCCTTGGGGGACAATAAGTTCTAGTGTCTTATTTTGGGACTTAATTTTAGGATTTTTTTGCCTTTTTGAGCTTACCATGTCACTCAGATAATTATATTAACTGGAAGCTGAAACAAAGAGGCCAAACAAAGTAATACCACCATTTTTGTCCCTTTACTGCTAAGCTTATGCTTGGATATTTGTTTTTCAGCTCATATTTCAGAACACCCCAACCAGCAGCCAAGTCACAAAATTCAGATTACCATGGGCTCTACTGAAGCACGTGTTGATTACATGGGGTCTAGTATCCTAATGGGTATTTTCAGTAATGCAGACCTTAAGCTACAGGATGAATGGAAGGTTAACCTGTACAACACTTTGGATTCTAGCATTACTGACAAAAGGTGGGTAGTTATTGGTTTTTCGTTTTTGCTGTATCTAATTGTGTATACATCTACACCTGAAATTACAAAGGAAATATATTTTTAAACTACTTTATTTAGGGTCTTGCCTTAACAGTTGTTAAAGATTTTTTGCATTAACTATCTTCTTGTCAGAATTAAATAAACTAGCACAAATTCATAAGAATATTTTCATTTTTACATTTTAGTGAGATTTTTGTTCATGGAGATTTGAAGTGGGATATTTTTCAAGTAATGATTTCCAGATCAACCACACCAGACCTCATCAAAATAGGAATGAAGCTGCAAGAATTCTTTACCCAGCAGTTTGATACCAGCAAGAGAGCTTTGTCTACATGGGGACCTGTTCCTTATCTTCCCCCAAAGTCTGTAGTCAGTGCCGTGGAAAAAAGTTCACAGCAACAATGTATGTTTTTATTTTAAATCCTCTCTTATTAAACTGTTTGAGTTATAATGTTAGTTTTAAACAGTTTTTTTAATTATAGATACAATATGCATTGGTAATTGGGAATATAAATATTACAATTATATGTTTGAAAGAAGAATTTATGAGTTGTTACCCTTGTAATCAGATAACGCACAGTAAACCTGAAAAACATGTGACATTGATCCAGGAAATACTCATCTCAACTACACACCTACTTTTAACAGTGTGTGTTAAAAGGGGCACATTTCATGCTATGAAATGCCACAAGAGAATTAGATATAGGCTCTTCGATGCGAAGAACAGCTTTTTTTACCCAAGTGAAAAGTTGAAGCTCAAAATGTTTCTAAACATCTAATCTAGATTTGCATCAACACTGCAAGTCATAAAACATGAGAAAGCACTTTGCAAGTATTAATGTCAATTGACTCCCCTGTGTACTGCCTTACTCATATGCCTGTAGTACTTTTAATTGATGATTAGAATGCATTTTTCTATGTTTACACATAGTGAAATGTTCTATCTTTTAACAAATATAAGAGCCATATCAAGGTGAAACGTGCATGAAATGATTGTTGCCATTATTGTTGCTTAGGTATTCTCTTTAGAAATATGCAGGTCTTCCATCATGACTGGAGGAAGTTGACCATATAGTCACACTGAAAGAGCTAGAGATTCCTAGAGACATTTGAATCAAAACAATGTATAATCAAATCCACAAATGTAAAAGAACAACTGTATATGATTGTATGAAGTTAATCTTACCTATATATATATATGTTTCTGCTTTCCTCCCCTAGTATTGGATGCAGCCCACCATCGCCACTGGCCAGGGGTCCTAAAGGTTGTGTCAGGGTGCCACATCTCTTTATTTCAGTTTCCTTTACCGGAAGATGGAATGCAGTTTGGGGGCTCTATGAGCTTACATGGAAATCACATGACATTAGCATGTTTCCATGGACCTAATTTTCGTTCAAAGTCATGGGCTCTCTTTCATCTTGAAGAACCTAATATTGCCTTCTGGACTGAAGCACAAAAGATTTGGCAAGAAGGTATATATATATATATACTTGCCTTTTTCAATCTTTTAGGTCACCCTTTCCTAGTTTAAGTTGCAACCTGAAAACTAATTAAATTGACTTATTGTATTTTGACTGAATGTCTCTGGCATATTTTTCTTTACTATCTTATAGATTGATTTTCATCAGAAGATAATTAAGTTGTTTATAACATAAAATGGTCAATACACATAAGGCATGAAAAATTCAGTAAAGTCAGTACTAAGTGTCTGGGAACACTTGCATGAAGAGGTGTTTCTTGACTGACTGGCACAGTGCCAATATTTCTTCATGGCAGTGCTGAATAACTGAGCAAAAGGGAAAAGTAGCGCAAACGCTAAGAAGTGCAATAAATCACACTATGGACGTATATATGTATATGGAAAAGAAATCACAATATACTCTAGTGATTACATTGTAATAATGTAATGTTCTTTCATGCATCTGTATGTTATTATATATGCAACCATCATTGATTATATGTGTATATATTCACTAGAGTATATTGTGATTTCTTTTCCATATACATATATACGTCCATAGTGTGATTTATTGCACTTCTTAGCGTTTGCGCTACTTTTTCCTTTGCTCATTGTATAGACGGAACAGTCGATTTTTTTCTTGAGTGCTGAATAACTGTCTGGTTTGCTCAAATACTTGTGAGCTATAGTTTTGTTTGTTAAACTGATTATAAAAATTACATCATTATCATTCAAGCTTTCTTTAATCAGATGTGAACCAGTATTATTCAAAGGTGATTATATCTCATGTGATTGCTTTCTTCATGTGATTAATTTGTATTAATAATACCATATGCAGCAGTAAAATGAAATGGGAGCAGAGTTTATTATATCTATTATTCTCAGTTAATTTGCTTTTTAAACCCACCAGTGAATTCCTGTGTGTGAAGAAAGCTCTCTTATCCAGACTGTTATTGTTCCATTCATTTTTAAAGGGAAGTTAGCTCTACGGGAAGCCACTTACTACAGGGATGGGTAGAACTTGCTCCCAAATGCCCTGTAGGAGGGTCTATATGATACTTCCATTACATTTGGATGCCACCTTGGTCCCTCACAAATTCAAACAGCCCCCTGGAAACTAGAATACAGTCCCTTCAGACCCAGTTACTTCCCAGGGTTTTATGCATGGGGACAACTGACTCATACTTGGAGCTATATGAATGCTATAGAATCATAACGTCTCAAAGTTGAAAGAGACCACAAGACCCATCTAGTCCAACCCCCTGACAATACTTTGATGAATGTGGCTGTATAATATATATGAAGCCTTGTGTAAATCCTACATCTTTTACTATATGTTAAATGAAAACATGGTTGCGGTTTGTCTACAACTCTCTGCTATTGCATATTTTTATAAGCTGCGCCAGCTTGCCAGCTTTTAAATTAAATTACATTCAATATGATTGTGCCCTTCAATAAGTTGTGTTCCTTACACTGACTTATTCCTCCAGGTTCTAGTGAGCACTCTACCTATGTTGTGCAAACATTAGACTTCCATTTGGGTCACAATACTATGGTAACAAAACCCTGCGGGGCCCTAGAAAGTCCAATGGCAACTATTACCAAGATAACAAGGAGGCGTCATGAAAATCCACCACATGGAGTTGCAAGTGTAAAAGAATGGTTCAATTATGTTACAGCAACCAGGAATGAAGGTAGGGCTTTTTCTTTTACCAAATCTCATCTTGTTCACCTAGTGGAATGGAATATATGCATGGCAGCTCCAGTAAAAGTGATATATTTCCAGGACCAGATTTGACAGGTGGATCTATGTGTCGATCTTGCAGCTTGGCAATACCATTAGAATTGCAGATCCTCATAGGGGTAACTCTAGAGTAAAACATAAGTGAAATGTGGTTTTCTTAGGAGAAAAATAAAATGGCTTTGTCCCAGAACTGAAAAAGGCAATCTAGATTGCTGAAGTTGTTTGTCTCATCAATCAAGCTTCTAGTTTTCATGAAATATAGTCACATAGCCATTGCTATGTATTGTGATGTACTGAAGTTTTTTATTTGAATAAGTCTGGATAGTAAATCTAGGTTCTTATAATGGAAGAAATTGGCTGTAAAACTGAAGTCTGTGTTAACAATCTTGTACGATGAAGGAAATGATGACTGTGGTATGTGAACAGACAACGTGTACTAGCCCTATGTACGAATTAAGTATATAATTTGAAAGCTTCATTTTTGAAACTTCAAACTGAAGATGATTAATTAGTTACATCTGTTTTTCTCATTTTTAAGAACATAGGAGAATGTGCTAATAACAAACTGTTCGTTGAACTACAGATCATACTTCTGGAAAATAACAATAAGGAATTTAGAGTCACAGGCTTAGAAAGAAACAATATATCTTGTTGGCATGGTTCTGGTTTGAAAGATCCTTCTTTACAGCAATTGAGAGCTGGCAAGCTCTTACAGATTCATTAAAAATACCTTTAATTACTGCTGAGTTTTTTTCAATGATATACTGTAACTAAGAACAACAATTTATTTTATTTCTAGAGTTAAACCTTTTGCGAAATGTTGATGCAAATAATACAGAGAGTAGCACAACTGTGAAAAGCTCCAGCTTATTAAGTGGATTCAGAGGAAGCTCCAGTTATAATCATGAAACTGAAACTATTTTTGCATTACCAAGAATGCAGCTGGATTTCAAATCAATTCATGTTCAGCAGCCACAGGAACCTTTATTACAAGGTATATATATATATGTGTGTGTGTGATAGATAGATATGTTCATTGTTTTAGAATGAGTTATATCTCATGTAAAAAAGAGCACAGTTGCAAACTGTAGTAGAAGTATTAAGAAAGTTTTGTTTAGCTTCATGTGTACTATGAAACATCAAGCGAGAATGTATGTACTTTAAACTATGTGATAAAATAGTATTAATTACTAGCAGAGCGTTCCATAAGGTTAAATGACAGGTTAAGAAAAAAACAAAAATAACTAAGAGGACCTTGATTTTTATGAAATATGGCATCAATGTATGCAGATCAAAATGCTTTTTGAGCTACATTGTCATGGATTGCATTTCAAGACAGGTTAGTTAATTATTTGTACCTTTCACTACTTACAAGGAACTCTTAATTGCAATTTAAATTAAAACTTATCTTTGTAAGCATGTCTGCATTTAGTCATCACTTCCCAAATGAAGTATGGAATTTTATTACAGATGTCAGTGATAAACCAAAGGTGGAGTGCAGTGTAGTAACAGAATTCACCGATCACATTTGTGTAACTATGGATGCTGAACTGATAATGTTCCTGCACGACTTAGTATCTGCTTACCTTAAAGAGAAGGAAAAAGGTATGTTGATCAATTTATAACTAATCCAAAGTTATAAAATTGTGTTGCATTATGATCTTGTCATCCACACCCTACTGCAGTCTACTAGTTTGTAGACTTTGTCCATGACAACTGAAATTGCTGCTGCTCCGTCCCGAAACCACAGCAAACTCACAAATAATCAAAACCACAAACACCAAAACCTCAAATGAGGAGGTCCAACTGTACTTATTTTCATCTAAATCAACTTTGTCTACAAACCTGTCGTTGTGGTATCTTTGATTTACAGAAACAATCATTCTAGATTCTTAAAATGAAAAGTTTGCTACTCTTCTCTCTCTCCCTTTTTTAGCCATTTTCCCACCTCGCATTTTGTCTAGTCGGCCAGGACAGAAAAGCCCCATCAGTGTACTTGATGAGAGTTCTGCCGACAGGGACTCAGAAGAAAGTATAACATATACAACTGTAGACTGGAGAGAATTTATCTGCAATACATGGCATCTGGAGCCTACGCTTAGGTTTGTATTGTTAAATTTCCACTTGATCTCTGTCTTCCAAAATAACCCTCAGGACAGCAAAGAATAAAACCATATAAAATATTAAAATATAACAAATTAAAATATTTTTTTAAAAAACCTCACTGCACTTAAAATACTTAAATGTAAGAAAAATGGACATACATTGTCACATTGTAACCTAACAATGTAACAGGGCGTAATGTGTTCTGCAGCTACATCCTTTCTCTTTGAACAACAGCTAGCAGGAAAGATGCTGACTGCTGTTGTGAATGTCTTGAAAATTAGTTTGTGGAGGATAACATGGGTGTTTTTTACAGGTATATATTGAAGCCACTGACCACCATTATGTTAGATTAAGTTATACCATGCCACATGGTTGGCATGGTTGGGCCATTTGTATGATTTAATATTTGGATACTAGATCATAAATCATGGCTTCTTTCACATGAGGCCTCCTCTTTGAATCTGTTGCATTTATATGCCGCACCATTAATAGAATTTTGGAGAGTTTCTGAGTTCAGTGAAGATGCTCTGCTGTCGGAGGAATATTTATAATATTTCCTTCTGCTACACAGTGGTTATTTATACAATTAATGTTGGCACCAAAGGTCAAAATAGCATAAAAAGAAGATAGAGTTCAACACCACAAAAAAGAGTAGTTCAATATTAATCAGCGCACTTCTTATTCAAAACAATATGCACATATGAATTGAAACAACCAGGTTAAATTAGATTCAAATATATAGACAAAAAGAGGTTAAACTTTCTAGGGCAGAGCTTTCCAAACATTTCAGGTTGGTGACACATTTGTTAGACATAATTTTGCAACACAATAATTCGGTTTACTAGCAAATTGGAGGTTAAACCAACCCCCTATATACTGTTTATATACAAACAGTATATAAATTGGAATACCAAAATGTATGAGGATACAACATCTTATGGAAATCTTTCATGTATGTATGTATATAAATGCTTTATGTTGTGTCTGTAATTGTTTTAATCTATTGTAATATTGTCGATTTGATATGTGATTTTTTATACATGTGAGGCATTAAATTTTGCCATTGATTATGTTGTAAACCGCTTTGAGTCCCCCGAGGGGTGACAAAAGCGGTTTATAAATGCTTTATGTGTGTGTGTGTGTGATGTATTGCTTATTTCATATAATCTCAGGGGTTTCTTGTGATATTTGAGAAACATACCTACACTTTGCAACTACCACACAGTTTGGAAAGCTCTGTTCTAGAGCAGTGCTGTCCAACTTCTGGCGGGTCCAGGGCCGGATAAGAGGTCACTGATGACCTGCGGGGCCGCTTGGCCCCGCCCCCAGCCCCCGCCCCCAGCCCAGGCCCCGCCCCCTCCTAAAGCCGCCGAAAAAGGAGGAGTAGGCGGCGCCAAGAGCAGCACGTCACAGGCCTGGCGTGACGTGCAGCTCTTGGCGCTGCCTACTCCTCCCCGGCGCCTCCCCTTCCTAGGCCGGGAGCCACCGAAAAAGGGCAGAAGGCGGCGCCAGCGGCAGCGCGTCTGAGGCCTGGCGTGACGCACTGCCCTGGCACCGCCTCTCCTCCTTTCGGCGCCCCCTCCCTTCCTAGGCCGGGAGGGGGCCGAGAAAGGAGGAGTAGGCGGTGCCAAGAGCAGCGTCACGCCAGGCCTGTGATGCGCTGCTCTTGGCACCGCCTACTCCTCCTTTTCGGCGACTCCCGGCCTAGGAAGGAGGGGGGCCAAAAGGAGGAGCAGGCGGTGCCAAGGGCAGCGTCACGCCAGGCCCAGACGCGCTGCTGCTCTTGGCACTGCCTACTCCTTTCGGCGGCTCCCCGGCCTGGGAAGGAAGAGGCGCCCGAAAAAGGAGGAGTAGGCGGTGCCAAGGGGCAGCGCGTCACGCCAGGCCTGTGACGCGCTGCTGCTCTTGGCACCGCCTACTCCTCCTTTTCGGCGGCTCCCTCGGCCTAGGAAGGGAGGGGGGCGCCGAAAAGGAGGAGCTAGCTCTCTTCCTCCTCCCTGCCCCGCCTCCCCCTCCCCCCCGGCCGCCATTTTTTTAAAAAAAATCAATTTTTTAAAAAAAAATTTAAAAATGGCGGCTGAGGGCATAGGTGGGGCCGTGTCCAACAGGCTACGGGGGCCGGATCCGGCCCCGGGGCCGCCAGTTGGACAGCCCTGTTCTAGAGACGGCTTGAAAGCTTCTAAAGCCTTCAAGGATTATCTTTTCTTTAATCAATCTCTATTTTTTCTTACAAGGTCCATTTTGGTGGCCAGGTTTCTAGGTCTATGTTTTTTTTAAAAATATGTGAAGCAATCTTACCTGTTTTCCCTTTTTGCTCTATTTTGTTCTTCACACATGCTTGATAAGGAATTGTGAGGACAGCTTCTGCTTATCTTGCACATTCTTTCTTTTTGTTGTTGTAGGTTGTGGTAGGATCAGCTAAAGTAAATCTCACTTTTTCCCAGCTGAATCTTTATTCTACTATTTACTGCATAAACCCTGCTGTAAACCAGCACAGAAAGTCTGTGTTTTTCCAGTTGTCCTTCACAATTACCACAATGACAGTTCTGTTTTTAAAAAGGACTTCTGAGAAGAAAAGAGGAACTGAGTGGCCATAAAAGATTCTATAAAAATAAACTTTTATCATAGGATTTTTCAACTATGGGATACAGCATTATTTAATTAATTAATTGTGACTCAGACTGTACAAACTCTTTGTATTGTCAAATTGCTTAATTTTTTTCTTCCTTGATACTGAATTGTATCACAGATGTGACCAAATGCAAGAGTACATAGCAAAACTATGCAGATTTCTTCTTGGATTGTAAGGAAGTAAAAGCACGGGGTAATATTTTATAACTTATTCTAATAATGTATTCTTTTCTCTTTAATTTTTAATTTTTTTAATGTATAAAATGCTGTCCTAAACACCCATTCTTATTAACCAGATTCTTTCATAACTTACTGGTATTGAACTGTCATGAAATTAGTTGGCCCAAAGAACCTTATTTATTAATGGAAATGGTTGATTTAATGGGTTATTGTAGGTTTTTCGGGCTGTATGGCCATGTTCCAGAAGCATTCTCTCCTGATGTTTCGCCTACATCTGTGGCAAGCATCCACAGAGGTTATGAGATCTATTGGAAACTATTAAAATGGGGTTTTTATATCTGTGGAATGTCCAGGGTGGGGGAAATAACTCTTTGTCTGCTTGAGGTAGTTGTGAATATTTCAATTGGCCACCTTGATTAGCATGTAATGGCCTTGCAGTTTCAAGGTGTGGCTTCTTCCTGCCTGGGAGAATCCTTTGTTGAGAGGTGATTAGCTGTCCCTGATTGTTTCTTGTCTGGAGTTCCCCTGTGTTTGAGTGTTGTTCTTTATTTACTGTTATAATTTTAGAGTTTTTTAAATACTGGTAGCCAGGTTTTGTTCATTTTCATGGTTTCCTCCTTTCTGTTTGTCCATATGCTTGTTGATTTCAGTGGCTTCTCTGTGTAGCCTGACATGGTAGTTGTTAAAGTGGTTCAGCATTCACACTGAGCTCCAACAGACAAGACCCACCCTGGACAGTCCACGGATATATATAAACCCAATTTTCCTAGTTTCCAACGGGCCTCACAACCTCTGAGAATGCCTGCCATAGATGCAGGCAAAACGTCAGGAGACAATGCTACTAGAACATGGCCATACAGCCCAAAAAGCCCCAGTGATTCTGGCCATGAAAGCTTTCAACAATAATTTGATTTTATTTTGTCTGAATATTGAGCACTGTGATATGTTTTAATTTGTAGATTAATCTCCTGGACTGGAAGAAAATTGATCCAGTGGGTGTAGACTATATTCTTCAGAAGTTAGGCTTCCATCATGCGAGAACTACTATCCCGAAATGGCTTCAACGTGGAGTCATGGATCCGCTGGACAAAGTCCTGTCTGTTCTCATCAAAAAGCTTGGCACTGCACTACAGGATGAAAAGGAAAGGAAAGGAAAGGACAAGGAAGATCATTAAAACTGTCTTAATATCAAGGGTTCTCCCCTTTTTTCAGTTTTACAATTTGTCCAGTTGTATAACTTCATGAATTACACTGAAACAACTGTTTGGTACTGTATTGAAAATGAACAATATTGTGAATACCTGTTTACTGTGGGACGTGGTGCCATTTTGTATTCAACCTAGCACTGCATGACCAGTGTTTGTGAAGAAAACTGTAAGGCTGCTGTTTAGCATTCACCATTGTATTATGTGCAATATTCTGCATCTCTAAGCTACAAATTAACTGTGAATTTTCATAACTTTTACTTGCCATAACACTGAATACCCTTTGGGATAATGTGATTCCATTAATGACTTTTTCTTGTTCATGTAGATTGTATAAATTCTATTTGTATATAATTTATGGAATGGTGATCGCCATTGTGAGAAATTGTTTTAAGTTTGTTACCCTTGGAATAAAATTTAATGTCAAATTCAGTCTTCTTAATATTTTTGTACATAAAAGCATTATAGGTCAATAGTGAGTTGAAAGTAACAGCTACATTAAATCCAGTGATCAAAACTTCTTCTGAAGCATTCAGGATATTTGAAGCACCAGTGCAACAAATAATTCAAACTCTAAAAGCATTTAATTAATTAACCACACTTTACGTATATACAATGAACTCCGTTAACCGGAACTCAAGTAACCCAAACTCTCAAGCAATAAGCGGAAAAATTTAAGAAACAACACCTAGAAATAAAAATAAGATCATTTTACTATATTACAGTAAAATAAATGTTTACAGTACAATAAATCTTTATTACATTAAGTTAAGTTATCTTAATTTGCTTTTAATTACTGTAATTCAGTATTAATATCAAGTCAATTCAGAGTTCATGGTATGGTAAAGTCTAGGGTATAGTATTGTTTAAGCCTTTTTTAAACAGTCGTTCTCAAGCAACCAGAAACTACATTTCTGATTGCAGCCTCTACCTCGTAAACTAAAATACAGAATGTGAATGTACCATATGAAGGTACCTTATAGCTATGCGAAATCATTTTTAAATACTTACATCCTGTATTCATAGTAATTTGAAGTTATAAACAAACAACAGAATTGTATTCTACTCAATATTTTATTTAACACACTAGCTTGGGTACCCGGCCCTGCCCGGGTTATTTGAGAAGCGCAGCAGGATGTAGAGTGGGTCATGGGGGCTCTGTGTGCCAAGTTTGGTCTTGATCCATCATTATTGGGAGTTGCAGTGGTATCATGAAATTACTGAAGGTAGTGCAAGTCCCATCATCTCTGCCCCCCAAAGTGTAGTAGGATGTAGATTGGGTCATGGGGGCTCTGTGTGCTAAGTTTGGTCTGTATTGGTGAATGGATGAGGGTGCATTGTTTTTCGGAAGTGAGTGAAGGTACTTCAAGTCCCATCATCCGTGGTCCGTCTCACAGTAAACTGCACCAGGCTGTAGAGTGGGTCATGAGGGCTCTGTGTGCCAGATTTGGTGTAGATCAGTCATTGGAATAGGTTAGTAGCAGGATTGGGAAGTGAGGGAAGGTACTGCAAGTCCCATCATCCATATTCTGTCCCCCTCCAAACTTCAGTAGGATGTGGAGTGGGTCACTGGGGCTCTGTGTGCCAAGTGTGGTCTTTATCGGTGTTTGTTGGGGGCCGCAGTGGTCTGTGGGAACAGAGGGGTGTGAAAATACTACAAATTCCATCATCCATTGTCAGTCGTCCCCCGAACCTCACCAGGACGTGAAGGCAGTCATGGGGGTTCTGTGTGCCAAGTTTGGTCTCAATCAGTAATTGGATGAGGGTCGCAGCAGACTTGGGAAGTGAGTAGAGGTACTTAAAGTCCCATCATCCATGGTCCACCCTCCTCCAAACTGCACCAGGATGTAGAGTGGGTCATGAGGGCTCTGTGTGGCAAGTTTGGTGTTGATCAATCATAGGATTAGGTTTGTAGCAGTCTTGGAAAGTGAGGGAAGCTACTGCAAGACACATCATCCATGTTCTGTCCCCTCCAAACTTCAGCTGAGGACCCAGCGGTGCCCGGGTTATTTGAGGAAGGCATTGTGTGCCAAGGTTGGTCCGTATCAGTTGTTCATTTGGCTCGCAGTGGTTTCGGGAAGTGAGTGAAGGATTATGGACCATGGACCATAATCCATGGTCCATCCTCCTCCAAATTGCACCAGGATGTAGGGGGTTCTGTGTGGCAAATGTGGTCTTGAACAGTCATTGAATGAGGGTCGCAGCAGTCTCAGGAAGTGAGTGGAGGTACTTCAAGTCCCATCATCCGTGGTCCATCCTCCTGAAAACTGTACCAGGGTGTAAAGTGGGTCATGGGGGCTCTATGTGCCAAGTTTGGTCTTGATCGGTCACTGGATGAGAGTCGCAGCGGTCTCAGGAAGTGAGTAAAGGTACTGCAAGTCCCATCATCCATAATCCGTCCTCCCACAAACTGCACCAGAATGTTGAGTTGGCCATGGGGGCACTCTTTGCCAAGTTTTGTCTTTATTGGTAATTGGATGAGTGTTGCTGTGGTCTCAGGGAGTGGAGGTACTTCAAGTACCATCATCCATGGTCCATCCTACTCGAAGCTGTACCAGCATGTAGTGTAGGTAATGGGAGCTCTGTGTGCCAAGTTTGGTCTTGATCAGTCATTGGATGAGGGTCGCAGCGGTCTCAGGAAGTGAGTGGAAGTACTTCAAGCCCCATCATCCATGCTCTGCTCTTCTCCAAACTGCATCAGGACATAGAGTGAGTGGAGGTACTTCAAGCCCCATCATCCATGCTCTGCTCTTCTCCAAACTGCACCAGAACATAGAGTGGGTTATGGGGGCTCTGTGTGCCAAGTTTGATATTTATCGGTCTTTGTTGTGGGCCACAGTGGTCTCTGGGAAGCAAAGCGCTTTGAAGTACTACAAATCCCATAATCCGTGGTTCATCTTTCTCAAACTGCACCAGGACGTAAAGGGCATCATGGGGGTTATGTGTGCCAAGTTTGGTCCAGGTCCGTCACCCGTGCTGGTCAGAGTAAGTGAGTGAAGGTACTGCAAGTCCTTCAAACTGCACCAGAATGTAGAGTGGGTCTTGGGGGGGGGGGGTGTCTGTGTACCAACTGTAATCTTGTTCTGTCATTTTTGGGGGCCTAGTCAGGAAAATAAAGTTAAGTAAGCCTTTCTGTCAATTCAGGCTGAGGCCTAGTCAGGAGAATCAACTTGAGGAAGCCTTACTGTGAATTCAAGCTGAGGCCTAGTATCGAAAATCAAGTTGAGGAAGCCTTACTGTCAATACAGGCTGAGGCCTAGTTTGTAAAATCAGCTGAAGGAAGCCTTTTTGTAAAGAACTCTGTCTGGCACCTTTGAGATTTGGGATGTTGGAATGCTGGCCTATCCATGGCCCAGCCTCCCTCAAACTGCACCAAGACGTAAAGTGGGCCTGGGGGTTCTGTGTGCCAAGTTTGGTTTTGTTGTCTCATTGTTGGGGGCTGCAAAGTGTTTTGGACTTAAACTCCCACCATGCCTGACTGCCTCAGGGCTTTTCCTTACCTCCCTCTGGCACTTTAGAGTCTCGGAATGTTCGTGGCTGGCCAATGGGAGTCGTTTATGCAAATAATGCTGCCACATATCCTTCCTGGCCTGTGAAAGTGGCTGCCCTCCCGCCCTCCGCATACACACATACAAACATTCCGTTTTATAAAGGTATACAGATGAGACAGAATAAAGTGCACACATAGAATCCAATTTTCCCTGAATTTCCCAAATAAAGATCTCACCAAGTTGAAGAAACGCCACCGAGTTGTTTATTTCGTTCCAGCTGGAGCGGATGTCAAGCCGCAATCGTTTGCCCAAAGCTGACATAAAGTGCTAGGCAATACATTACATTCTTCTAGAGAAACAGAGCTGTCAAAGTTCAAACTTCCCACCCCTTTGTCAGCTTCACACTGATTGGTTAAGTCATCAGCTGACTGGGAAGCACTGCTGGCTTTGCAGCGCCTCCGCCAATCAGGAAGCCAGCGCCGCTTCAGGCTCTCGTCCAATGAGAGCGAAGGAGGCGGTCCAAGCAGGAAACAATAAACCGGGATGAAAATGAGTGGATTAAGTGATTAAATGTTTGTCCAAGCGCTGACAATTACTTTCAAAAATCCTCAAGCTAGCTCTTCTATTGTTCCAAATGGAGGAAATAAATATTTTGGTCTGGCACAGGTGCCAGACCCCAGTAGTTCTGACCCAGCTTACTTGTCTGAATGCATCCGCCCCTATGTCCCACCTTGAAAGCTAAGATCATCTGGAAAGGCCCTGCTCTCGCTCCCATTAACAGCTCAAATGTGTCTGGCGGGGACAAGGGACAGGGCCTTCTCAGCGGTGGCTCCCCGCCCATGGAACACACTCCTAACTGACATAAGCTCGATCTCATCTCTCCTAACTTTCCAGAAGAAAGTAAAGGCATGGCTTTGGGACCAGGCGTTTGGTCAATGGAAGCAGCAGCACCTTAAAGGGATGAACTGGATTGACATTAAGACTGACAGGGCCGATTTATGTTTTTTAACTGATGATTGTATTTGATTTTAATTATGATGCTTTATTATGTTGTGTATATGTCTTGATTTTATTGTAATTGTTGAAATAGCCTCTAAATGGGACTCAATGTAAGTTGCCCTGATTCCCCCTTCAAGGGTTGAGAACGATGGGATAAAAATGCGATAAATAATAATAAATAAAAAATAGTCCTTAATGCTAGATATGGATCCATTGATGGTATCTTGCCATTGGTTTCGGCCAAGGGGAATGAAAACAAAGGGCGAGGCAGATGGGACATCCAAAGCTTTCCGAAGACAAGATGTCCCCTTTGTGAGGAATGACAAAATCACCATGGGGCACGTCTCCCTGATGGGCATGCTCCGATGTCTGAAAGCGCGTGTCCAAGGGACATTTTCCCCAAATGGTTCAACTCCGAGGTTTGAGGAACCACCCTTTGTTATTGTCCATGCAAGTGTTCTTTGTTAAGTCCTTTTGTTTAGGGATTACTAGCCCAGGAAATTCCTGAGTCTTGGAATGCTGGGGTCACTAAAGGTGGTGTTTCATCTATATATATAAAGGAAGAGCCGTCATGTGAAGACTACCTCAAACAGAGAAACCTTACAACGCAGAAACACAAAACTTGCCAACAGAAATAGGTCTCAAGCAAGGTACGTTTGTAGCAAAGAAACTCCCCCAAACCTAAAAGGCCCCAAAACAACGAGTAAAAATAAAACTACATTTCCCAGCATCCTCCGGGGCTGCCAAAGACTCCCCCAGCCTCTACATTCTGACAACATGATTAGCTGCCAATAAGGGCGGATTTGCATAACTGCTGTACTGGCCAGCCAACATGAACATTCCGACCCATAACAAACTGTCAGAGGAGTGCCAGAGCCTCCTCCAACACTTTCAAATCAGAAGACCATGATGGAGATCAACACCATTCAAGGGGAGCTCTTCTTCCTTTCCCAAAAGATCTCCAGTGGCTTGGAATTCCACATTAATAAGAGGACCATCCAGCAACAATAGGGTTTGCCAAGGAGGGTGCTCCAGCCCCTCTATATGCTGGCTCTAAGGGATGGAGGTCATCACCAAGTACCTTCTGATGCCCAGCGCTGAAAGAGCTCCCTCAGATGGCCTGTTCATGAGGAAAGCCTCATCGGACATCGACCAATGGGTGCAAAAGACACAGAGCAGGACATCTTGAAAAAAAGAGGAGCAGAAAGTAAGCTAGACATGAAGATCTTAAGAAAGGTGGCTAAAAAGGATACGGAAAGGATTTTTAACAGTCCCCCAACAGACACTGGACACACCTGTGAAGATAGAGATCCCCTGACAGGACAAGCCCTCCCCAAGCTGATCCATCCTGGCCATGGTACAAGTCAAACCCGAAGGACTGCAGGCAAAGAGCTGAGGCACAAACATAAAACACCCAATTCACTAACAACAATTCCAACCCTTACATACTCAGACTTTCTCGCATCTCCTAAATAGGGCACAGCAACGCGTGCCGGGTACAGCTAGTATTTTTATACAGGAACACATGGAAGGGGAAAACATATAGGGAATACATTCATATAGGAGGGAAATAGGAACCACATCATCTCATATCAGCCCATCCCACCCACCAGAGTCCATTGGAGTTCACAAATAATGAGAAAGTCCATGGGGTTTGAAAGGAAAAGTTTCCAAAAAGGTCCTGACAGTCCTTTAAAAGTGGGCAAAAGTTCATAAGAGTTCATAAAAGTTAGAGAAAGTCCAGAAGTATTAAAGGGGGAATGAATTGAAGAGTCCATGTGATCCACACTGGGGATTGCTGCAAATGCTGGGAGTTGGGGTCTGTCCATACAAAGGAAAACTACAAATCACGTCTTGCTATGGGGCCAGAGTGACCTGCCTGCTCCCCGGAGATCCCAAGGGATGACCACAGCAAGCTCCTCGGGTCACGGGCTTTTGGACATTCACAGGACGGCGGCAGGATCGGTTGTTGCAGTGAGGAGCCATGGATTACAATCAGCTGGTCTTGTTGCCGAGGGCAACAGGTCTCAAGCCGCAGGTCGTTCCGCGAGTGAACAAGTCCCAACTTCAGCACGCACGCCTGTTCCCGGGTGGAAACCCACACATCCCTTCCCTAAACCCCGTTGGAGTCTGTCCAGAAGGGTTCTTTCTCTTTCTGACCCTCCCCCCTATTTCTTCTGAATTTTTATATTTTTTTCTCTTCTCCCGCTTCCCGGGCGCCTTTAAGACTGCGAGGAGAGCTGCGCCCAAGGGAAAGGTGCGATAGCTCAGCGGCAGGGCCAAGGCCGTTCGGGACGGGAGTCCCGAGTTCGAGACCCCCAAAGGGAGGAAAGGAACTTGCTTTTTCCTTTGCTTTACATTCTTTATCCTTATTCTCCTCTTTTCTTCTCCCCTCACTCCTGGGACATCTCTGAGCTCAGAAAGAAAAGTTTTGAGAAAGGAATTGGCCTATGAAGCAGGGGGCCATATCTGTTTGTGTTTGGGCTGACATCAGGAAAACAGAAATCATAATAAAGGTTCATCCCTGTATCTGTGCATCTGTACAATATTATTCCCATGTCTCCCTTGACCCCTTGTAACCTCTCCCTTCCCTTTTTTTGTCATGTAAAGAAAAGACTGCCTGTATTTGCTATTGTGTCAACTGAGAGGAAATGTAACCAATTCCCATCCCAAATCTTTATGGACCATCACCCTTCTCATTGCATGCGTTGCCCGGTCAGGATCTTGTTATGGAAATTGAACTCTTGTTTCAACTCCACACCTGCCCGGGTCCGGAGGCAGTTTCGCCGGTCTGAGTCGTCAAGCTTAGCTGGCCTTTGGAACTTGACAATGAAAGTTTGTTTCTTCACAGCGGGTGCCACAGCTGGCTTCGGAACCCAGGTGTGCCCCAAAATAAGTCCTTTTGTCACCAAAGGGGTCTGAGTGAATCACCAGGCCTTTCTTCTTCTTCTTCCCCATTCACATACGGATGGGACACATCAACTCAATGATTTCATCACTCCCAGGTGTCACCTCAGGTCGTTTACCTGGCCAGGACTCCTTTGTTTTATTCATATGCCATATTGACAGCGATTTCCGTCCAAGCTTCCCTTCCTGGAACTCCATATATGGCCACAGACTCCTGATTGGCTAGGATGGCGAATGGGAGTAAGCGCCGATAGGCTCCCCAGAGCCGGTCAACATCCCGCCCATCAGCTGATCTCAACGCTCCGACCAATCACCGACGGAGCCGGCCCAGAAGGGGGCAGGCGGGAAATTCAATTGTTTTGACAGTTCTGTAACCTTTAAAAACCAATGTTTTGATTGTATATGCATGCGTTCTTTGCGGGAATCAGGGTATTGCGGTTCGCATCCTCTCAGCTGAGCAGAATAAACAATTTCATGGCATCTACCTTGCAGTATTGGTGAGCATAATTGGATCTACGGGAGGCGGGTAGGCTACGAGGACCTAGTCGCTCCGGGCTCGCCAGGTTAACTGAACCCTCGCGGTCTCTGCCCCGTGGTCGGTCCACGGGGCTTGCCCGGTTGTCAGACAGCCGGCCTGAGGGATTGGCAGCTGTTCGATAACAGTCTCTATTTAAAGTTTATTTCTTTATGATTAAAAAAAGGTTATTCTCAGAGTGTATAGACAGCAGTTAGTCTTATAATTAGTCTAGGAAAAATATGGCACCAAAATGGAGGCGATCCGTTGACCCGCCTCCAGAGGAACGTAGTTTCGGCCTCCCCGAGAACAGGCGAGCCAGCAGTGATCTGCAGCTCGGGAAAGGAAAGGTTCATGCGTGGAGAGAGTTGGAGACAGTAAAGGACACAATGTATTACTATGGAGAGGGAAAACTTACAATTAAATTATTCTTTATTGGGGATTTGTTACAATGTAAAGGAAGACTGCTTGTTGAAGCTGCTGCTGTAGCCACACTCCCATTGATGCTGGCCCAGTGGGGCATCCAGAAACTGCGGAACTCCCTGCTGCAGGTCAGATCAGCTTGAACGCAGAGGGTTTTCTGTTGTACGCTATCATTACTATTATATATTGCTATAAAATGGAAGATTGGGCTTCCACTACCTTCACTCACTTCTTTAAAACAATGCGACCCTCCTCCAATGAACAATAAAGACCAAACTTGGCACAAAGAGCCCCCATGACATCCAGTTGAGAGGAGGACAGACCACAGATGATGGGACTTGCAGTACCTTCAGTAAGTTCATGATACCACTGCTTCTCCCAATGATGGATCACGGCCAAACTTGGCAGACAGACCCTCCATGACCCACCCTACATCCTGCTGGTGTTTGGAGGAGGATGGACCATGCACAATGGGATTTGCAGTACCTTCACTAACTTTCTGAGACCACTGCGAGCCACATAAATAACCAACCTTGGCCCACAGTGCCTTTCTCAAATTACCCAGGCACCGCCGGGTCCCCAAGCTAGTACATTATATAAAATATATATTTTTATATAATATATAATTATTATATTTTATATACTGTTATATAGATTTCTATATAATATAATGTTACTATTATATATGACTATAAAATACAAATTAAATAGACTAATAGAATAGAGTTAGAAGGGACTCCTATGCTTGTGCATCTGGAGCAGGCCTGGGCAAACTTCGGCCCTCCAGGTGTTTTGGACTACAACTCCCACAATTCCTAACAACCTATCGGCTGTTAGGAATTGTGGGAGTTGTAGTCCAAAACACCTGGAGGGCCGAAGTTTGCCCAGGCCTGATCTGGAGTGTAGATGAGCCTGTGCCCCTACATCGGTGCCCCGTTATTGTTGTGGTTCACTAGCAGTGAAAAACTCCTCAGTGAGCAAACACATATATTATTTTGGGGAATCCTCCATATGTTTGTAATGATATCTCGATTGCCCAGAAGCAATGGTTTTCCTACCCACTGGGGTCTTTCTCTAAAACAGGTATGGGCAAACTTGGGCCTCCCTCTGGGTGTTTTGGACTTCAACTCCCACAATTCCTAACAGACGGTCCCTCTCTGGCATTACTTCGCGGACGAAGATTCTTAGGAAGGACTCATCCCACGATTTTTACAAACGCGTGGATGACTAAAAAGGCAAATCTGAGATAGGCAAGTCTGGTTGCAGAAAGCACAGCAGAAAGTCTCCTTGGGTGATGTTGTTTCCAAGTTGCGGTTCTTTCTGCATTGTCGTTCCTCCTTGAGACCCGTTCGGCGTGTCTTCTCCAAAGAGGCCGCAGCATTGTGGATAGTGCGTCTCCATGCCTCCCGATGTGAGGCCAGGGTGGACCATTGTTGATGATCAATCTGGCCGAGCATGAGATGTTGTTTCAGGAAGTCCTTATATCTCTTTTTTGGGGCGCCTCTCTTGTGCTGCCCGTGGCGAGTTCACCGTAGAGTAGTATCTTAGGGATACAGACCGTAGGCCAGGCTTGGGCAAACTTGGGCCCTCCAGGTGTTTTAGACTTCAACTCCCACAATTCCTCACAGACTCAGGCCTTTTCCTTTTCCCCTCAGCCGCTGAGGAATTGTGGGAGTTGAAGTCTAAAACACTTGGAGGGCCCAAGCTTAAGCGGCTGAGGGGAAAAGGAAAAGGCCTGGGTCTGTGAGGAATTGTGGGAGTTGAAGCCCAAAACACCTGGAGGGCCCAAGCTTAAGCAGCTGAGGGGAAAAGGAAGAGGCCTGAGTCTGTGAGGAATTGTGGGAGTTGAAGCCCAAAACACCTGGAGGGCCCAAGCTTAAGCGGCTGAGGGGAAAAGGAAAAGGCCTGAGTCTGTGAGGAATTGTGGGAGTTGAAGTGTAGCAGCAAATCTGGAGTCCCAAAACTCCCTAGGTTTTACCTTTTTACTCACAGGTTGCGTGGACGCGAGCACAGGAACGAGAGAAAACGTGAACAACCGTACTGAAATGCAATGAAGCCAAAATTTATTGAACACGTCAGCTGACGGGACCTGCCCACAGAACTTGCTGTCTCAGGGCAAGAACCTCTACATTCTCTTACTATCCTTTTATACATGGTATGGCGGCAGGTCCCGCTCTCCTCCTTTCTTCATCATTTTCATTGGTTCACATCATTAACACACTTTTATTATCCAATTACATCACATTATTTGGCAGTTCACTCTACTTATGTTCTCATTTGTTAAACAGCACTACGCAGTTATTAATTCTTCA